>CAUZXS010000233.1:333757-351257 GCA_963585895.1 Sepioteuthis lessoniana | reverse complement strand
TAAACGCCACTCTATATCTATATTTAACTAATCTTCACACAAAATAAGAATTCCTAAGAATAAAACGGCATTCCTTACTCACTCACTTTCTTTCTTTCTTTCTTTCTTTCTTTCTTTCTTTCTTATTGACTGTATCTTTCTTTCTTACTGACTATATTTTTCTTTCTTTCTTTCTTTCTTTCTTTCTTTCTTTTGATTCTTACTCATTATATTCTTTTTTTCTTCCTTCCTTCTGTTCCTTATTCGCTATATCTTGAAATAAATAAATAAATAAAGAAAGAAAGAAAGAAAGAAAAATAAAGTCAATAAGAAAGAAAGAAAGAAAGAAAGAAAGAATGTAATTATAAACAACCCATTTAATTTCTTGATACAATTAAATTAGAAGACAAACAATATTGACCTTTTTTCTGATTTAATTAAATTTCGATTTAATTAATGAATCAATTCCTTGTGGGGCTACGCTGTCAAAATATTTGTTTTTATTTGTGTGTTAATGCATGGAAATTATTCTGAGTAATCAAAGACCATGAAGATTATGGAAGGGGAAGAATTGGTCTTTGAAAAGTGATCAATTTAGAGTGAGACATTGAAGATTCCCACATGCAAAATACTTTACTCATTCATTTATTCAGTCAAATGTTAGCTACTTTTAAAGAACTAATTTAACAAATGTTATTCAGAAGCACCCAGAGCAAATTATTTTAGTTTTAAACAAGGGTTATTTTTCACACAAGTTTATGATTACAAATCTCTCTGAAATCTACTGAATGTAGAATACCCAAACTTTATAAATGCCTTATTTTGCGGTTTATTTCTGTTCTGAGTCATGTAAAGACTGCCTTCAGCATCCACTTAGCAAGATATTGAGTCACGTCTCTGTAATAGAATTTATATTATAATTGAAAATATCTTTTTTGGAATGAAGGAAGTACTTTGTAATTAGTATTTAACAGTTACTTCCCCTAAGAAATTGCAGAGTTCGTTACGAGAGGAATTGTTATTAAATTTCGAATTGGGTTTGAAATTGTCTTATTCCAAATAGATATACCGGCTCATTGGTCTATTGGGTAGAGTGGTCCGGGAGATCGGGGTTCAGTCCCAGGTCTGGTCATAACCAAAGACTCAAAAAATGGTACTTGATACCTCCTTGCTTAACACTCAGCTTTATAAGGTGAGGATCAAGGGTCAAGTTGTGTAGTGTATTAGCAACAACCAAATAGATAATTCAATAACAGATAGATAGTGAGAAAGATATTCGAAACCGAAATAAAATGTTACAAAAATCAAAGTTAATTGCCTGAGCATTGAAACGGAAAACTGCCTTTCAAAGTTGTTTGATAAAAAGCTGGCTTCCAATGTATTGTTCAAACTCTTAAATTCATTCTTGTTTTTGTTATTCACTTGGTGTTATGCACCTTCGAAAAGAAAAAGATGCCAGTAACCATTCTTAATTTCTTTAACGAAAAATGCTATCATTTTTTTAAATTTTTCTCCGATCCTTTCATAGATTTCCCTTTCATGTATGATGATCCGCTTGAAGAAAATCGAAGAATTTATGTGTGTATTTACCAACCCCTCCACACAAGCAGGATGTGGCTGAAGGTCAGTTTTAGGCGGGGTTTAACAGGTTTAAATTCAAATATTTCCTTCTCCTTGACTGGTTGCCTAACCAAGGCTAAAGAACTCCGTCTACCCTACTATTTTTCACATAGCTGGTGAGAGAATTTTTCGATTCATGCTTTTTCTAAGGATATTAGTGCTACGTCAAATGTAATCAGCCTCGTCCAGGGTTTGAATTCGGGTTCCCGTGTTCATTTCCTACGAACACCACCGAAGATGCTATGGATTTATCAAACACCTCCACCGTGGGTAGGATGTAATACAAGGTCATCTTTAAATGAGGAAAAGGTTGCTTGGTTTCCGAGTTTTCCTTCTCCTAGACAGGTTGCCATATTAAGACTAAAGTTTTTATTTACCCATCTCCTCCGCTGCTGACAGGATGTGACACAAGGTCAATTTTTAAGCAGAGTATAGCAAGTTTGAATTCAGAGTTTTCCTTCTCTTAGGCTGGTTGTCGGACGAAAGCTAGATAACCCAATCTTTCCTATTATTTAATCGTCACTGAGAGACTTGAAGAGATTAATTAATTTCCCAAGAACATTTGAATAAAGTAAAACGCAAACGATCTCAACTAGAATTTGAACTTGGGTCACCGATTCTACTTCCGTCACACTAAGCCCACATTCTGAGGTATAAGAATGTACCGTTCGAAACGTTGGGAGAATAACAAAAATAAGGAGTGTACGTGTCCGATTAATTCTTTCTATGTTAAAATTCCTTTTACAAACTATAAACATTAAAACGTTAAGGCTGAAGAATGTAACGTTCGAAACGTATTGTAAACAACAAAAACAAGGAGTTTACGTGTCCGAAAAATCCGTCGAATCATCGAAGAAGTACGTGCAAACATTTTCGAGGCAACACTTTTTCTCGTAGATTTCTTCAAGGCATTCTATTCATTCACAGAGCGATAGGGCAAATAATATCATTTTATGGTCTTCCTAAAGAAACTTTTTCCACAATAATGATGCTTTACAAAGACACGAAATCAAAGGTTGCACACTTGATACCAACACCAATTTATTTGAACTTGTTGCTGGAGTCTTAAACAGAGATTTATACAAGGATCATTAAATAAGTTTCCAGACTTATTTCGTAGGGGCACTTTTATTGATAGTATACACATGAAACTCTAGTCCCCTTCGAAGTAATCTCCTCCAGCTGCAATGCACTTGTTGTACCGTTCCAACAACTTCGGGAAGGCCCTATGGAAGTCCTGTTGTGTGAGCGTGTCAATGACCTTCGTCACAGCCTCTTTCATCTCCTCAATTGTCTCATAACGACAGCCTCTGAGCTTAGGGAATAACCAAAAGTCACAGGAAGCAACGTCTGGACTATAGGGAGGCTGAAGAACTGTCTTGATGCCCATCTTGGTCAAATAGTCTGTGACGAGGATGGAGTTGTGGACTGGTGCATTGTCCTGGTAGAAATGCCACTGACCCAATTTGAAGAGTGCTGGCCTCTTCCAACGGAATCTCTTCCTGAATTCCCTTAAAACCTCAACATAGTAACCCTAACCGTAACCCTTTGGCCAATCAACTCTGGTGTATGGACTTCCTTACTCCTCCCACACCTCTCATCCTCCCTGCCTTCCTTGAATCTCTTATACCACTCAAAAACTGATTCTTGATTCATGCAAGATGCTCCAAAAGCAGCCTGAAGCATACCATACGTTTTTGTGGCATTTTTTCCAAGTTTAAAACAGAATTGTATTGCATATCGTTCTTCTAAAGTGTCCTCGCGTCCAGATTGCATTTTTGAAATTCACCAGCTGTGACAATCAGGCTTTAGTAGGGTGTATTCCTATTCCTGCTGTAGCAGTTCATTTGAAGCTGAAATCATAAAAATTGGTCAGTCATCTCATAAGATGTATAGCAATAACATAGTGAATTTTCAAGAGTCTAGGACAATTTTAAATGCATGTACACAAAAAGTCTGGAAACTTATTGAAGGCACCAGGTTTGTTCATAATCTGTCAAAATTTCGTGCTTCAAACATCAAAAGACCAAGTAAAAGAAAATGGTTTCACACAAAAAAAAAAAAAGACAAGAATCTGACGATATCTCACAGAAACTATAACAGCCGCAGACTATGCAGATCATCTAGCTCTTCTTCCAAATAATCTTGCCCAAACCAAATTACTACTGCCTTGCGTATACCAAGCAGTTGGAGCCATTGGTCTCAACATGAACATAAAAAAGTTTTCTGGTTTTGTACAAAAAGGAGCCATCTCAACTTTAAGTAGCAAGCGTCTAAAATTGGTACACCAGTTCATGCACCTCGGTAGCAAAATCTTATCTAATGAAATTGATGTTAACATTCGCCTCTCGAAGATGTGGACAACTACTGACAGATCGATCATACGGAAATATGATATTTCTGATAAAATAAAAAGAGATTTCTTCCTAGCTTTGTCTGTGTCTGTCAGTACTTCTGTAAGGATGCACCACATGGACGCTAACGAAACAAAAGGAGAAAAAGTGAGATGAGAACTAACAAGAGGGCTACTTGCTATTTTGAACAAATTCAGGAAGCAGTACCTCAAAAAACAGCAGCTGTACGGCCACTTACTTTCCATCTCATAAACCATCCAAGTAAGACGAACAAGACATGCTTGGAACTGCTTGTAAAGAGGAACTCATAAGTGACGTTCTTCTATGCACTACTAAGCATGGACGCACAAATGTTTGCCGACCAAAAAAGAATTACATACAACAGCTCTGTGCGAGCACTGGATGCAGTCTAGAAGACATGCCAGGAGTGATGGCCGATAAGGAGAGACAGAGTCGGGTAATTATGTGCTGTCAGTCTGACTTAATGTTTATGATAATGATTATACCACTACGTAAATTCATATCTCATATCGTATAAAAGAAACTATTTCTTTATCATTGTTCATGCTATAAACCTTAATACGTTCAACGCGTTGCCACTGACTGGTGGATCGTGCCATATTCTTTAGTATACAACCAACCGTTGGGCCGTACCGCACTAAACGCGTAAAACATCGCCGGCTATTCAACCAAGAAATAAAAAGCTACGATAAGAATAAAAGAATAAGGATAATCCAAAATTAATAATGAAAATATTTTGCTTCAGTGTTCAACCAATTTAAGAGGGATTATTTTCGTACTAATATATAAATAGAACAAAGAACAAAAATCTTTAAAAGTCTTTAATCCATGTAGAACGAATTCCTACAGGGAAAGTTGCTTTATTTGTAATTTAAGTAACCAATCCTAAATCCCAAAGAAATACTCCTATAAATTATGATAATCTTTATAAAATTTCACATTTCCCTGAAAACGCATGAACACGCTCATCCACTTGCAAACATAATTCTTTAAGGCAACAGAATGTATATATATTCAAAATTAAGAAAGTGTTTCAAGTTAATAGCTGTAAATAAAAATACCGTTTTTAAACACCTTTGAGTGTCTTTTACATATTTTATTATTATTATTATTAATGAAATGTTTCTGCATTACAATATGATTTAATTTCATTTAGTATTTGCATTTTTGCACATCGAAAACCACACAACCAAAATCTGGTTTCTTTAACATAAAGAAATATCCAATTAATCCTGTATGTAATCACTTATGAAAGCTCATTTTCTTAAGTAAATTCCCATCTCCATTGTATTGATCTGTTGACCTTTCACCCACTTGATGTCCTACTCCATAATATTTTTGGCTAAATCTCACCATTACAAAACAATATTTACAACAGAATAAATGATAGTCAGAGAACAGCAAATTGGTAGTTCTAAGTAAAGTTGGCGACTGTAGTCGAGGGCTATCCGAAAGCTCCCTTTTCGTAGGGGAAAACGCTACTTTTCGTAGGGGAAAACGCTACTTCTTTCCCTGGATTGCTCCACTTTACCCTTGAAACGCACCTTATAATGCTGAGTGTTAAGCAAGAAGGTATCAAGTACTATTTTTTTAGTCTTTGTTATGACTCGACTTGAAATTGAACCCCAGTCTCTCGGGCCATTGGCGAAATGACTATATTCTATTCTGAGGCTTTTCGTTTTGCACAAAATAATGATGGCAAAGTAACGAAAAAAATAATCCATTGCGAGGAAGACACTTTCAAGGAAGTTTGACTTAAAGAAAGTTAAACAATTGCTTACGTCGACTTTGAAGCTTGGAAAAATAACCACAAGAGATAATCAAAATTAGCTGCCTGTACAAGGGAAAGGACGCTAACTTAGTCTTTTGTGCCGTAATCGTCTATGCTGAAAGGAACCCGGAATAGAAATGCAACGAATCTCTTTTTTTTTCTTTTTGTTTTTTTTTTTTTCTATTACAAGTTCGAAAATATTTTATTGATTATGCTTCTTTACCATTCGTATTTTGAGATGACGATTTTAATCGGAAACATTTTACTACAATTGTATTAAAGATTCAGCTCCTCTCTCCAACGCAATCAGGACCTGCGAGAACGATCTGGCTTTGACTTTCAATTACGTCTTTCTAATAGACTCGCTCTGATTTCCTCTCCCAGAATGTCTCTCTTCACATATATACTGATGCTCTTCTCTGACCTGTCCATAGTCATCAGAAATATATCTGCATTTACAACTATTAATCTTCAACCACCAACTGCACTGAGTGACTTCCAGACAGCCAATGCAAATATGAACTATATATCCTTATATAACAACAAAATTCAAATATGGCAATCTAGCTTTGTACGGGCGCAAACCGTTTCAAATTATTTGCTGAAATATGCAAAGGGCATGACTATTTTATTTACCTTATTCCTAAGACTACGAGACCGAACTTACCGAGAATATTATTTTCAAGCTTCTTCACAGACTGTAAACTAGGGTTCATGTTCTTATCAATTCATCATATTAAACACCCAACCGGTGTTCCTTGTTCAATTGGTTATCTTGTAGTTTTATACGTAGAAACAGTAAGTAAACTATTTCATCTACTAAGCTTAAGAAGTACAGAGCACCAATTGAGAATCGAATCCATTAACAACGGTATGCCAGTCTCTATAACTGTATCATTGTTCTTTGCTAAGTCGTATGGTTAGAAATATGGATAACAAATAAACATGGGAAGAACTTTTATTTATTTAGTCTGAAACAATAGCAGAATAAAGGCTTTTAGTAATTCTAACATCACTCTAGCTAAAATAGATAGGAGGCATTCGTGGTATAAGCGTTACTGTCGTGGGAAATGGACGCGGTGAGCCGAGTTCGAATCCTAGACGAGGTTGTTTGCATTTCACATAGCGCTAATATCCTTTGGAAAGGTATAAATCCAACCATTCTCCCTTAAAATATGGATAAATAGAAGGGCAGACAGGACTCTTTAATCTTGATATGGCAACTAGTCTAGGAGGAGGAGATCTCTGAATTCAAACCTGTTAACATCTA
Source organism: Sepioteuthis lessoniana (assembly GCA_963585895.1). Classification (NCBI taxonomy): domain Eukaryota; kingdom Metazoa; phylum Mollusca; class Cephalopoda; order Myopsida; family Loliginidae; genus Sepioteuthis; species Sepioteuthis lessoniana. The sequence continues at coordinate 344,242 of CAUZXS010000233.1, read as the reverse complement.
CTTAGAAAATAGAACTTGTGTCGCATCCTGCTTGTAAGGGTAAATACATATATATATCCTGTTGGGTATATATATATATTTACCCTTATATATATATATATATATATATATATATATATATATATATATATATATATGCGTTGAACACTTACTTTTATATTTCTACATTTTCTTTTCTTTTTTTTTTCTTTTTTTAATACAAAGTTTCAGTGATATAGAATGTGGTCACATTTTTTTATCACCATACAACGTGTGAAAGCACATGCGATACACTGTCCTCATCAGCCGCCAACCAGGGGTGATAACACAGTTTCGGTACTTTTATATTTCTACATTTTCTTTTCTTTTTTTTTTCTTTTTTTAATACAAAGTTTCAGTGATATAGAATGTGGTCACATTTTTTTATCACCATACAACGTGTGAAAGCACATGCGATACTCTGTCCTCATCAGCCGCCAACCAGGGGTGATAACACAGTTTCGGTACATTTATATTTCTACATTTTCTTTTCTTTTTTTTTTTTTCTTTTTTTAATACAAAGTTTCAGTGATATAGAATGTGGTCACATTTTTTTATCACCATACAACGTGTGAAAGCACATGCGATACTCTGTCCTCATCAGCCGCCAACCAGGGGTGATAACACAGTTTCGGTACTTTTATATTTCTACATTTTCTTTTCTTTTTTTTTTCTTTTTTTAATACAAAGTTTCAGTGATATAGAATGTGATCACAAGTAAAATCTCACGATATCTCTTTTGATGATATAATATTATTCTAGAAATAACAAACTACTGGTATCATAGATATGTACACACAGACAAATTTTTATCTTTTGTAAAAACCAAAGCTTTTTTTTTTTCAACACCATTTCTTATAGAACGTTATACAATCAAAACGGATACAATGAGATAGAAACAAACTCTACAACTTTTAAACTAAAGCTTATTTTTTTCAACACCATTTCTAATAGAACGTTATACTATCAAAACGGATACAATGAGATAGAAACAAACTCTACAACTTTTAAACTAAAGCTTATTTTTTTCAACACCATTTCTAATAGAACGTTATACTATGAAAACGGATACAATGAGATAGAAACAAACTCTACAACTTTTAAACTAAAGCTTATTTTTTTCAACACCATTTCTAATAGAACGTTATACTATCAAAACGGATACAATGAGATAGAAACAAACTCTACAACTTTAAAACTAAAGCTTATTTTTTTCAACACCATTTCTAATAGAACGTTATACAATCAAAACGGATACAATGAGATAGAAACAAACTCTACAACTTTTAAACTAAAGCTTATTTTTTTCAACACCATTTCTAATAGAACGTTATACAATCAAAACGGATACAATGAGATAGAAACAAACTCTACAACTTTTAAACTAAAGCTTATTTTTTTCAACACCATTTCTTATAGAACGTTATACAATCAAAACGGATACAATGAGATAGAAACAAACTCTACAACTTTTAAACTAAAGCTTATTTTTTTCAACACCATTTCTAATAGAACGTTATACTATGAAAACGGATACAATGAGATAGAAACAAACTCTACAACTTTTAAACTAAAGCTTATTTTTTTCAACACCATTTCTTATAGAACGTTATACAATCAAAACGGATACAATGAGATAGAAACAAACTCTACAACTTTTAAACTAAAGCTTATTTTTTTCAACACCATTTCTTATAGAACGTTATACAATCAAAACGGATACAATGAGATAGAAACAAACTCTACAACTTTTAAACTAAAGCTTATTTTTTTCAACACCATTTCTTATAGAACGTTATACTATGAAAACGGATACAATGAGATAGAAACAAACTCTACAACTTTTAAACTAAAGCTTATTTTTTTCAACACCATTTCTTATAGAACGTTATACTATGAAAACGGATACAATGAGATAGAAACAAACTCTACAACTTTTAAACTAAAGCTTATTTTTTTCAACACCATTTCTTATAGAACGTTATACTATGAAAACGGATACAATGAGATAGAAACAAACTCTACAACTTTTAAACTAAAGCTTATTTTTTTCAACACCATTTCTTATAGAACGTTATACAATCAAAACGGATACAATGAGATAGAAACAAACTCTACAACTTTTAAACTAAAGCTTATTTTTTTCAACACCATTTCTAATAGAACGTTATACTATGAAAACGGATACAATGAGATAGAAACAAACTCTACAACTTTTAAACTAAAGCTTATTTTTTTCAACACCATTTCTAATAGAACGTTATACTATGAAAACGGATACAATGAGATAGAAACAAACTCTACAACTTTTAAACTAAAGCTTATTTTTTTCAACACCATTTCTTATAGAACGTTATACAATCAAAACGGATACAATGAGATAGAAACAAACTCTACAACTTTTAAACTAAAGCTTATTTTTTTCAACACCATTTCTAATAGAACGTTATACTATGAAAACGGATACAATGAGATAGAAACAAACTCTACAACTTTTAAACTAAAGCTTATTTTTTTCAACACCATTTCTTATAGAACGTTATACAATCAAAACGGATACAATGAGATAGAAACAAACTCTACAACTTTTAAACTAAAGCTTATTTTTTTCAACACCATTTCTTATAGAACGTTATACAATCAAAACGGATACAATGAGATAGAAACAAACTCTACAACTTTTAAACTAAAGCTTATTTTTTTCAACACCATTTCTTATAGAACGTTATACAATCAAAACGGATACAATGAGATAGAAACAAACTCTACAACTTTTAAACTAAAGCTTATTTTTTTCAACACCATTTCTAATAGAACGTTATACTATCAAAACGGATACAATGAGATAGAAACAAACTCTACAACTTTTAAACTAAAGCTTATTTTTTTCAACACCATTTCTAATAGAACGTTATACTATGAAAACGGATACAATGAGATAGAAACAAACTCTACAACTTTTAAACTAAAGCTTATTTTTTTCAACACCATTTCTAATAGAACGTTATACTATCAAAACGGATACAATGAGATAGAAACAAACTCTACAACTTTAAAACTAAAGCTTATTTTTTTCAACACCATTTCTAATAGAACGTTATACAATCAAAACGGATACAATGAGATAGAAACAAACTCTACAACTTTTAAACTAAAGCTTATTTTTTTCAACACCATTTCTAATAGAACGTTATACAATCAAAACGGATACAATGAGATAGAAACAAACTCTACAACTTTTAAACTAAAGCTTATTTTTTTCAACACCATTTCTTATAGAACGTTATACAATCAAAACGGATACAATGAGATAGAAACAAACTCTACAACTTTTAAACTAAAGCTTATTTTTTTCAACACCATTTCTAATAGAACGTTATACTATGAAAACGGATACAATGAGATAGAAACAAACTCTACAACTTTTAAACTAAAGCTTATTTTTTTCAACACCATTTCTTATAGAACGTTATACAATCAAAACGGATACAATGAGATAGAAACAAACTCTACAACTTTTAAACTAAAGCTTATTTTTTTCAACACCATTTCTAATAGAACGTTATACTATGAAAACGGATACAATGAGATAGAAACAAACTCTACAACTTTTAAACTAAAGCTTATTTTTTTCAACACCATTTCTTATAGAACGTTATACAATCAAAACGGATACAATGAGATAGAAACAAACTCTACAACTTTTAAACTAAAGCTTATTTTTTTCAACACCATTTCTAATAGAACGTTATACTATGAAAACGGATACAATGAGATAGAAACAAACTCTACAACTTTTAAACTAAAGCTTATTTTTTTCAACACCATTTCTTATAGAACGTTATACAATCAAAACGGATACAATGAGATAGAAACAAACTCTACAACTTTTAAACTAAAGCTTATTTTTTTCAACACCATTTCTTATAGAACGTTATACAATCAAAACGGATACAATGAGATAGAAACAAACTCTACAACTTTTAAACTAAAGCTTATTTTTTTCAACACCATTTCTTATAGAACGTTATACAATCAAAACGGATACAATGAGATAGAAACAAACTCTACAACTTTTAAACTAAAGCTTATTTTTTTCAACACCATTTCTAATAGAACGTTATACTATCAAAACGGATACAATGAGATAGAAACAAACTCTACAACTTTTAAACTAAAGCTTATTTTTTTCAACACCATTTCTAATAGAACGTTATACTATGAAAACGGATACAATGAGATAGAAACAAACTCTACAACTTTTAAACTAAAGCTTATTTTTTTCAACACCATTTCTAATAGAACGTTATACTATCAAAACGGATACAATGAGATAGAAACAAACTCTACAACTTTAAAACTAAAGCTTATTTTTTTCAACACCATTTCTAATAGAACGTTATACAATCAAAACGGATACAATGAGATAGAAACAAACTCTACAACTTTTAAACTAAAGCTTATTTTTTTCAACACCATTTCTAATAGAACGTTATACAATCAAAACGGATACAATGAGATAGAAACAAACTCTACAACTTTTAAACTAAAGCTTATTTTTTTCAACACCATTTCTTATAGAACGTTATACAATCAAAACGGATACAATGAGATAGAAACAAACTCTACAACTTTTAAACTAAAGCTTATTTTTTTCAACACCATTTCTAATAGAACGTTATACTATGAAAACGGATACAATGAGATAGAAACAAACTCTACAACTTTTAAACTAAAGCTTATTTTTTTCAACACCATTTCTTATAGAACGTTATACAATCAAAACGGATACAATGAGATAGAAACAAACTCTACAACTTTTAAACTAAAGCTTATTTTTTTCAACACCATTTCTTATAGAACGTTATACAATCAAAACGGATACAATGAGATAGAAACAAACTCTACAACTTTTAAACTAAAGCTTATTTTTTTCAACACCATTTCTTATAGAACGTTATACTATGAAAACGGATACAATGAGATAGAAACAAACTCTACAACTTTTAAACTAAAGCTTATTTTTTTCAACACCATTTCTTATAGAACGTTATACTATGAAAACGGATACAATGAGATAGAAACAAACTCTACAACTTTTAAACTAAAGCTTATTTTTTTCAACACCATTTCTTATAGAACGTTATACTATGAAAACGGATACAATGAGATAGAAACAAACTCTACAACTTTTAAACTAAAGCTTATTTTTTTCAACACCATTTCTTATAGAACGTTATACAATCAAAACGGATACAATGAGATAGAAACAAACTCTACAACTTTTAAACTAAAGCTTATTTTTTTCAACACCATTTCTAATAGAACGTTATACTATGAAAACGGATACAATGAGATAGAAACAAACTCTACAACTTTTAAACTAAAGCTTATTTTTTTCAACACCATTTCTAATAGAACGTTATACTATGAAAACGGATACAATGAGATAGAAACAAACTCTACAACTTTTAAACTAAAGCTTATTTTTTTCAACACCATTTCTTATAGAACGTTATACAATCAAAACGGATACAATGAGATAGAAACAAACTCTACAACTTTTAAACTAAAGCTTATTTTTTTCAACACCATTTCTAATAGAACGTTATACTATGAAAACGGATACAATGAGATAGAAACAAACTCTACAACTTTTAAACTAAAGCTTATTTTTTTCAACACCATTTCTTATAGAACGTTATACAATCAAAACGGATACAATGAGATAGAAACAAACTCTACAACTTTTAAACTAAAGCTTATTTTTTTCAACACCATTTCTTATAGAACGTTATACAATCAAAACGGATACAATGAGATAGAAACAAACTCTACAACTTTTAAACTAAAGCTTATTTTTTTCAACACCATTTCTTATAGAACGTTATACAATCAAAACGGATACAATGAGATAGAAACAAACTCTACAACTTTTAAACTAAAGCTTATTTTTTTCAACACCATTTCTAATAGAACGTTATACTATGAAAACGGATACAATGAGATAGAAACAAACTCTACAACTTTTAAACTAAAGCTTATTTTTTTCAACACCATTTCTAATAGAACGTTATACTATCAAAACGGATACAATGAGATAGAAACAAACTCTACAACTTTTAAACTAAAGCTTATTTTTTTCAACACCATTTCTAATAGAACGTTATACAACCAAAACGGATACAATGAGATAGAAACAAAGTCTACAACTTTAAAACTACAAACGAAAATATGACTCCAACACCTTTATCCAAAGATGAAATTGAATTAATTTATAAAGAGTATACATTGGCCTAGCGGTTAGAGTGTTCACCAGTGGCCCGGGAGATTGGGATTCAATCCCAGGTCGAGTCATACCAAAGACTCCAAAGTGATACTTGATCCCTCCTTGCTTAACACTCAGCATTATAAGGTTGGGATCAAGGGTAAAGTGGAGCAATCCAGGGAAAGGAGTAACACCCTCCCCTACACCTTGGCGTGGTAGCTATTGAAAACGGAGCCTTCGGGTCACCCTCGCCGACTTATACTTTCTTTTAGACTGATGACTATTAATGGTTACAGCATTCAATACTGATGTATTTGATAAGAGTAAAGTAAAGTCTGCGACCGTAGTTGAGGGCGACCAGAAGGCTCCCTTTTCAATAGCTACTACACCGAGGTGTAGGGGAGGATACTACTCCTTTCCTGGGATTGCTCCACTTTACTCTTGATACGTGCCTCTTGATACGTGTTAAGTGAGGAGGCATCAAGTACCATTTTTAAAGTCTTTGGTATGACGCGAACTCGGATTGAACCCAGGTCTCCCAGACCATTGGCGAACACTCTACCTACAGGGCCAAGTAGATAATTCTTAATAATGTCTGTTCTTATTCAATACAATTCCACAAGAAATAAAATGGGATTTCTTCGAAGCTGTAGCTATATAAGTACTACTGTATGGATGTATCAACTTGATGCAATCGAAACACATGGAGAAAAAGCTAGATACACAAGAATGCTACACGCTGTTTTGAACAAATCCAGGAAGCATTAAATTAAGTTTTTTTTCCTTAATTAGGTTGTACTTATTTACATGAACTGGTATGTATTTAAGGTCCATTTGTCTAGTGGATTGAGTGCTTGTCACTGGTCCGGAAGACCGAGTTTCAATACCAAGTCGAGTTATAACAAAGACTCAAAATATGATATTTAATACCTCCTTGCTAAACACCCAACATTACAAGGTACGGATCAAGGGTAAAGTGGAGCGATCCAGGTAAAGAGGTAGCGCCCTCCCCAACACTTCAATGTAGTAAATAATGAAAAGGGAGCTTTCGGATCGCTCTCGACTACGGTCTCTAACTTTATTCAACCGGCCAATTGGCCCAGTGGGTAGTGTTTGCCAATTACATGGGAGACTAGGGTTCAATCCCAAGTCCAGTCATACCAAAGACTAAAAAAATGGTACTTCATACTTGATTTGATCATAACTAGGCTTGGTCGTAACTTAGCTTGGTTGTAACTAACTTTGGTCATAACTTTCTTTGGTCGTAAACTGGCTAGATCGTAACTTTGGTCGTAATTTGGCTTGGTCCTAACTTGGTTTGGCCGTAACTTTGCTGGATTATAATTTTGTTCGGTCGTAACATGGTTTGATCGTAAAATTGTTAGGTCGTAATTTGGTTAGGTTGTAACTTTCTTTGGTCGTAACGTTGCTTGGTCGTAACTTGGTAAGGTTATAAATTTGTTTGGTCTAAACTTGGTTTGGTCCAAATTGGCTTGGTTTGGATTTGTTTTGGTCATAAATTTGCTCGGTCGTAACTTTGGTTTTAACGTTGCTTTATCGTAACTTGGTTTGGTCGCAACTTTGTTTGGTCGTAACTTTAAGTCATAAATTGGTTTGGTCGTAACTTTGTTGGGTCCTAAAAGACTTAGTCGTAACTTGGTTTGTTTGTAACGTTGCTTGGTTGTAACTTGATTCGGTTGTAACTAGACTTAGTCGTAACTTAACTTGGTTGTAACTCGGTTTGGTCATAATTTTGTCTGGTTGTTAATTAGCTTGATCGAAACTCTGGTCGTCCTTTGGTTTAGTCTTAGCTTGGTTTGGTTGTAACTTTGTTTTGTCATAACTTCGTTTAGTTGTAATTTGGTTAGGTTGTAAATTGTTTTGTCGTAACTTGGTTAGATCATAAATTGGTTTGGTGGTAACTTTTTTGGTAGTAGCTTTGCTTGGTCGTAACTTGGTTTGGTCGTAACGTTGATTGGTCGTAACTGCTGAATTAATCTAACTATATGGCTGAACTTTATCTGTAATATGTGGCTGTTGTAGATATCTTCTACCTTGATGTTCACATCATGGAAGTCACACTATCTGCAATTGCCCAGTCAGCTGGGGCCGTAGAATATACTGACTGCACCTCTGCAGAGGGGTAAGACACCCCCCATAACGAGTGTCCTGGATATGACACTAAACAATCTGATGGTGAGGTTTCAGCAATACTGGAGCTTTTGGGAATGCGGAGTACCCCTTCATTGCTATCGCTCCCAGGTCCACTCTGGCCCGGAGTGGTAGCACCTGATAGGGCCCTATCTATGGGTTAAATAGAACTAACAGCATACTTATGCTAAAATGAATTGAGTAAACTGAGTAGCTTGAAATAGAAATGTTTTTGACAATTAGACCGTACTTACACTTAAACTGCGTGCTTATGCTTAACTGAATTATTTCAAATAGAACTGTTTTTCGACATTAAAACTGTATTTACACTTAACTGAATTATTACATAAACTGCTTGAATAGTTAGAAATGGAAATGTTTTTGACTATTAAACGGTGTACTTATGCTAAACTTAACTGTTTTCAATAGAACAGATTATTTACATAAAAATGGAGTTGGCGTTAAATAACCTACAAAGGTTGATATGCCATAAAAACCAACAAACCAAACCAAACCAAACTATCTGCAATTTATATTAATACTGCTGGGTGCCAATAACTTTTAGCATATTTTTAACGTTGATTTTCATCTTTCTATTTAAATACGCCAAATGAAAAAGATGAGTATTATCATTGACTTTCTCAGCTCTATGTTAAGCATTTTCTAGACATTTTGTTAAAATATGGGATAAAATGTATTGCCTTAACAAAGATAATATATATCCATGACAAAAGAACAAGTGTTATATAAAGAAAAGGAGGGTGGTATGTACCGACAATAAAAGACGTAAAAAAAAGAAGGAAAATAGAGAAACACCTGAAAATATTTTCTTTTCTTTATAATAGCTTTTGTTGGCTCAATAAGCCACCATATAAAAAATATCAAAATATTTCTTTAAATGATATCTGAACATGCGTTGAGCAAGATTTAACACGTTATACATATTAGTCTTTGAGCAAATTGTTGCTTTTGTTTGATTCTATGTCAATTATTTTATTGTTGCAGTCACGTTTCTATTTTTCTTTTCAAAATAAATAAGGTCACTTTAATTTCATTTCCGAAGTACTGAGTAGACAAAAGGAGATTATGATAAAATTTAAAGCTAATTTTAAACATTGCATTTTGCAGACAGATTAGTGCTTTGATGTGTAAGATTCCAGCTGCAAATGTTTAAAACAAAATTTACGATAGCTAAGACAACAGTTTTTAATAGTTTTAACTTCTCCCTTTTTAGCGATTTTGACATCAAATGTGGCACATTTATTCATAAAATGTAAATTTAATCATCATCGTCGTTGATTTTCACTCGGTGGCGAGGATGGAGAGAATGATGAATATATTTTCCGATGGTTCACTAAGCTATTCTTTGCGTGAAAACATTGTGGACAAAACGGGTATAGAATCGATGCTGGGTTTGGTGATTTCTGTAGCCGCCTTTCTGAGATTTTCTGCTTACTATTAGAATGGTTAAATCTGGTAAAACCTCTGGTGGAACTCTCGAAAAATGCAGGAATCCATGTTCAAAACAAGCAAGAGAGAAATTTAATTTCATTATCCAGAAGGATGATGCTAGTCTTGATCGGGGTACTGTATGTACCTGGAGGCACTAACGGCGAGCCAAGTTCTAATCCTGGAGGAGACTGTTTATTTCGTTTTGGGGTCAGGCCTTTGGAAAAGACATGAATCTTTCTCTTATCATCCAACTATGGGTTGCCTTGGGTATGAAAAAGGTCTAAGATGGAAAGGATTCTGAATTCAAAGTCTAAGCAAAGAATCTATGGGCTAAATACATGTATATTTCGTAGCCATCAATTACAGGGGCTTCAACTTAAGTGGTATCGCCCCTGGGTGGTTTCATTTGATTTTATGCGGTCAGTAGATTGATTTAAAGAAATATAATTTACGACTAATTTAATAGGGTTTTTGCTTGTTTTGTTTTCTGTTGTTGATTTTTACTAGATATTGTACAGTAGAAATAATTTAAAATTTTAGGTTGGGGAGAAAGGGTGATAATATATCTAAAAATAAGTGATAGATGAAGAAAAAAT
>CAUZXS010000233.1:318757-328757 GCA_963585895.1 Sepioteuthis lessoniana | reverse complement strand
CAACTGACACCAATACTTAGCAGTATGAAATTGTGATGAGAGATCATTTATAAATTTTTTAGGGGCGACTCGTCACGAATATAAAGCGCATTAAATTGTTCAATATGGCTGAAGGGCTACTCTATTCAAGAAAGCTTCAATTTCTTTTTCTCTAATTAGCTGAGTTTGTTTTGCATAATTTCAAGTTATTCTTCTGTGGAGATCACTTGTTTTAGAAGTTTTACTGTTAAAGAAGAGACCACAAAAACAGGCACACTTAATGCCTTTGAAATAGTTTTTCTTGACATCACATGTTTGACTGTGTTAGCGCCAGGAATTTCTTCTAGAGTAAAGGCGAGATACAAATCTTTCATAAGTGTGCAAAGACCTTCAAAGTAGCTCATAAACAAATAAAAGCCTCCCAATATTGTTACTATGAGCAAAGACTTAGTCTTAATCGTCTCCATTATTTTCAACCACAATAGTTGATCAAAGATTTTAACCGGATTTGGGTTACCAAGTTGTCTTGCCTGATTTCGCGTAAACAGTAGCACATTGTAAATTCAAATCCAATATACAAATAATGGATTCAGTTGTCTTACCAGGATGTTAACCCAGCTCAGGTATTTTTTAACATAAAACTGCGCCAGTAAGGACGACTATTTCGCAGTACAAAGTGAGGTGATTGCCAAAGAACATCGAAGTAACAAAGAATTAGGATGACATGCAACGGTTAAAATCTTGGAAACTCTTTAAAAGGTCATTCTAGAACGGTCGGTTTCTTCGTGCCCTTTGTGACATCTGCAACTTTTAGCGTTTCTTCCAGCGATCTATTGGCATTGTGGATGATATTGCAACTCTTTCCACATCTTGAGCTGATGTTGCAGAAATAATTTACATGGAGTGAAGAGACTCCATACCTTCAAGAATTGCAGAATGTTGACCTACGTTGTCCGTCATCTACTGTATGAAGAAACCTGGAATGTACGTTTTAAGGATGTGAGCAATTTCTGCATTCACCAACTCATGTAATATAATAGCCAAGGGATTTCGTTTTATATATCTTGCCTTTCGGTTTAGTTAGGCTGAGGACCTTTCGCTTAGCGCATGGGTTAGTTAGGTGCAGTATGGGCGCAGGTGTTCGCGCGTGCGCGGGGAGGATGCGTCATTCACAAATGTCAAAATAAAACCACAGAGAGGAAATGAGACCAGGAGGTGTGAATGACGTCACGCACCGGAAGCGTGGGCTGGGATTTGAGAAAAGTCAGTGAGTTGAGTTTTTGCCTCCGAAGAAGAAGGTTGACTTTCGGTGCTCGCCGAGGCCTTGCGGTGGGTGCCGCGCGTGGTGGGGAGCAGATGGAAAAGTCAGCATAGAAAGATTGTGTATCTCTCTCCTTATGTCGAAAAACCTTTTAACTCAAAGGTAATAAAAAGTTTCGTACCTGAACTAAGAAATCGTAAGTGTTTTTTGTGTTTCGGGATTCCTATGTTATCTATATGTGAGTTATGAACATTCTATGTCTATTTCACATATTCATGTATGGCTCTGTAACACTCAGAATGTTTGCATCTTGTAACATTATCTTACCTTACGCCAAAAACTAAACGATTTCAAACCAAAGGCATAATCTATCCGAACAACTCAAGTAAAAGGCACTAGTGAAATACACGACTTTTGACAGGTTTTCAGCCCGATACCTTGTGTGAAATTTCACATTAGCAGATGTAGATGCTTAGGTAATCTTTCAATCCCTTTTTTAATGTTACCAATTTCTTCATCAGAGAGATAATTTTCGAACAGATGATTTGTTTATCGAATGTCATTTAAGGCTATCTTTGCAGCTGACTGGATAATATGTTCTGCCTTGTCTTTTATCCTATTTTAAGTATTCTTGCTCCAGCATCACCCAGTAGATAATTCGCGATATTCTTAAAACAAATTCTTTTACATTTTCTATTTACTTCCGAACAATATATATTGCCTTGATATATTTTTTTATCTAGTTTTCAACCACTTGTGTATGTAGACATGGTTGATACCATAATTGGCAATTATCTTTTCATGAAACTTATCATATTTACCCAACCCCTCCGCTCGGGCAGGATATGACACAAGGTCAATTTTTAAGCGGATTTTAACAGGTTTGAATTCAGAGTTTTCCTTCTCCTAGACTAGTTGCCTCACCAAGGCTGAAGAACCTAGTCTGCCCTACTATTTACCCATAGCTAGAGGGAGAATAATTGAATTCATACCTTTCTCAAGGGTGAAATGCAATCGGTCTCGTCCAGGATTTGAACTCGTGTCGCCATGTCCAATTCCTGCGACGATAACCATTACACCACAGGCACCTCCATTAATGAAGCTTATTCAATGAATAAGTTTCTGCTCGTCTCCAGTCATTCTCTTTGTGAGTTAAACGCATAAATTCTTTCATCAAAAACGGGTCGAGCTGCACTTGATTGCTTTGCCACTCTTTGCTAGCCCGTTGTAAAACATTTATGATCATTTCAAGGCTTTGCTCTTAGTCATCGGTTGCAAATAGTCAAAAACTCACCTTTAAAAGGCAACATATTTACATATACCAATGGATTTCTTCTTGAATTTTTCTTGTCTACAAGTGCTTCATCATCACAATATAACATTTTTTTTTCTTCTCTTACATAATTATCCACAGGAGCACATCACTTATGACTATTGTGAACCCCTTCACATTGAGGATCAAAGGCAGGACGACCAGCTTGAACCTACATACAGCAGCTCTGTGCCGATACGGAATGTAGCCCTGAAGACCTGCCGGAAGCAATGGACGATAGAGAAGGATGGCAAGAAAGAGTTCAGGGATATTCATGCTAATGGCGTGAAATGATGATGATGATGATATAATTATTCTTTTTTCTTTCATTATAAATTACCTTGGTGTCTTATCAACCAATGGAAATTACAGAAAATAAGAACAAACAAATTAAAAAAAACAGGGTTCCATTAATTTTTTTGTTTTTATGTCAGGATAACGTATATACATTAATTTTTTTTTTTTTTTTGTCGCGTGCATTAATTATGAAATTTAAAAATTAAAATCATGCATTGTATTTTCATAACATGGAGTTCATACTGTCAATAATTTCAAGAGAAAACGTCAAGAAACATACCTAGATATTTTATTCTGAATTAGTATACAAAATTCTTCCTAAAATGATCAATGTTGAGTATCACGATGAAATATGGCCATATCTCGAATGCTGTAGGAAGTTTTACTCCTTCTTCATTATATTAAGAAGCAAAATTTAATAAATTGACTTCGTGTTATTGCCGGCCGCTACTTGAGAGGAAGGTAAGTATACGTGATGACCTTTAAAGAGACATCCTTTCAGAGAGCAGGTGCAAAATTGTCTTCACTGTTATAATTGATTTTAGCGGTCAAGCAAAAAACCACTTGACCTCAAAAAGGGAGTGTCTAGATAATTGGTTTCTCGATCTCATGACGGGAGCAATATTTTTAGTCTACAACAAAAATCACCACCCTCTGCATCATCTGATTCAAGTATAGATGGCTTTATATTCTAGTAATTATAAAATCAAGATGAAATATGGCCATAGGAACATTTTCGTCGAATTCTGTGGGAAGTATAGCTCTTCCTTCATTATATTGAATAGCAAAATTTAATCTTAGAATAAAACATTCAATGATACAAATCAATGATTACACCTACAAAAAAGTGAAAATTCTTACTTATTACTTCACCTACAAGGGAGTCTGTTTTCTTATAATCATAAATAAAATGTTCTTTATTGAAGATACTAATAAAAAAAAAAGAAATATTTCTTCCATACTTACCATTGGATATAAGTATAAGAATAGATGTTTCTAACTTTTAGTAATTACAATTACATCTCTATATACTTTCATTATCATATTTTACCTCTATATGAACATAGAAAGGGTAGATATATGCCATACATTAGATAAAATATATATACAGATAGTATTTCACCCTTAATCATCGGATATCAAGTTAATTTAAAATACTGATATCATTAATTCATGACAGACAATAGAATAAAAAAAAATTAAAAAACAAGCTGATTGCAGAAAGCATTAATATTGATCATAGAAAATAATAAAATTAGCAAAAAAATTGGTGATGTCAATAGTTTGTTGACTATCATGCAAATATCAGAAAGAAATCCAATCAATTTATTAAGTTATAAAGATTTCAGCTCAATACACGAGTTTCATTTTTGCGTATTTTTCGAAAAATTCCAGAAAACATCCCCCCCTTATTTAATCTGTCAAATCTTTGCTCAACCTTATACAGGGAGGCATTTGATATGTTAATGTACATAGGATAAGCTTTTGATTCATACCAATTTTGCTAAATCCGGAATTAGTTCCGGGTAAGCACCCATATCGACAAGATTATAAAGAAAGGAAGAAGACAAATAAAAAGAAAAAACGTTCCGCTGTCCATCACAGGATTTACCGACCTCTTCCCTCGGTAGTAAGGGTCAGTTTAATTCAACAAGTGACCATCAAATATTCGTTTTCATATACAAACTTTTGAATTGTATCTTAAATTTACATCGTCTATGTGTCATCATCATCAAGTCGTGCTGCCAGCACGGAGCTCCCGGACTCAATCTCATCAATAATCTCAATCGTTCATCGCTCCAAGCAGCCCTTCTAGATTGAACCTGTGTCCGTTGCTGATGTAAGTCTTTGCTGGTCGACTATATGTAAGGGTCCATTGGAGAATATTGCTTATGATTTCGTCCTTTCTTCTCCAGCAGTACACCGCATGTTTTGATCGTCTTACTTAAACGATTTGTGAGATGGGTAGTAAGTGGCTGTACAGTTGCTGTCTTGTCGGGTGTTGGTTCAAGGATTTGTTCAAGACAGCACACAACATTTTTGTATAGTTCCCATTTAGATTTTTCTCCATGCGTTTGGTTAGTGTCCATCTGCTATTTTTATTTCCCTAGATGGATTAGATTTCTGTATGACCAATCAACTGTCAAGAGTATTCCACGCCTTTGCTAGGCACATTTTGACATTACTTTTGATAGATGAGATATTGCTGCCGATGCATGTGAACTGTTCGACAAAAATTAGAGGCTTGCCACTAAGAATAGAGATGGCTCCTTTTTGTTTTAAAGACATGTACTCTGCTGCTTGGACAAGTATAATTGCAAGAGCTGCTTGGTCATCTACATAGTCTGCGTCTGTCATAGTTTCTGCGGGATATCGTCTGCTTCTTGCTATATTTTTTTTTAGTATGAAATCATTTTCTTTTATGAGATCTGTTGATGTTCTAAGTACGTTATCTACGCAGAGTATAAACATATATGGTGCTAATATCTATCTTTGCAAGACCTCAGTGACTATGAGGATGAATTTGGTGTCTCTTTTAGGTGAGTGAACTATTGCTTTTGTGTTTTTGTAAAGCATCACTATAGCGGTAAAAATTCTTTTGGGAAGGCCAAATTCATTTATATTTGCTCCATCTTTCCTCTGTATATGGAATCGAATACCATTTAGAAATCTACTAACAATAGTGTTGCCTCAAGATTATTGCTTGAATTTCTTCGATGATTCGACAGATCGTCAGAATCTGTGAGTTTACGGTGCGATTTCTTCAAAAGCCTTTCAGACTTTTCCTAAGAATTTTCTCGATTTCGGGTTGGATATGACTGAGAAGCAAGGCGTTATAAACCTAAGCAATAGCAGAAAGATTTATGTCTCTGTAGTTCTTAGTGAAGGAAGGATGCATCTTTTCTTCTATTTCTCTATTGTGTTTTGTTAATTGACTGCGTTGCAAAATTGGAGAAGTATGTCATCTAATGTTCTTGTCTTCCAAACTTCAGGTGTTATATTTTGACCTTTGACCCGGCCCAAAAATACTATTCCAAGGTAATACACCGGAAGGAAGTGACACATTCCAACGGCCAGTAATCGAAAGAGATCGCGTGGGCGGATTAAGGCTTATGATATGGGACAAGGTGAAGGTCTCATTGTGCCACTACAGTCATGCACCGGAAGAGAGTAACCTCTGAACTGCATGACAGTTATTTCCGCTTGATGACGATTAAACATCCGATTCAAAGATCCAGTAGGCGATCGTGTGGGCGTTGAGTTTTTATTTAACTCAGTTGAGTTCGGGGTGCCAAGCGGTTGCCAGCAGACTTCCAGACAGTAGAGACCAGATGTGATAGGGAAGGCCACACCCGACCGAGGGGGCCCTCGGAAAAGCCCCGATGGAGTAGACCCCAACATCAGGAGAACAAGAAAGACACAACGTGACGGTCATAACAGTGGGGTCAAAATATGAAGTTTACGTTCGGTCTTCAGCATCCTCTCACATGCAAACCCTTAAACAACCCTTTCAAACCCTTGCAATAAAGTGAGAGGTAAATATAATTGAAAAGAAGTCTTCTGCGTCTTTATCATGCGTTTTCCTTCCTGCGTCTTTATCGTTGTGTCGCTGTAGATGAGTATATAACACAGGGAGCATTTCGTCAATGCCACTAATTTTTCTACTTTTCATTTTTTCCTACTGCATTATGTTTTCCTCCGAAAACTGACTTAGTTTGATGTCTAGTTGGCCTTTAAAATTTTTTGGGAAAGTTTTGTTAGTAATTTCAGGGGAGTTTCCAAGCAGACTCGTGAAATTGTTTTTCTTCTTGACTGGCAACTTTTAGTTTTGCTCTCAAGGTGCTCTTCCTTTCGCTTACTTCAATTATAGCCTCCCAGGATATTCGTGATTATCTATCTTCTACCGGATTTCCAATTTTATCGATTTGGCCTCGAATATATTCTAATTCCTCTTTTTGGTATATGTTAATTCTCACTGGGATTTCTGAAGTTCTTGCGCGATGGTATTTTTTGGTTCCTTTTCTTAAGTAAGGATGCTTTTTTAAGTTATCTCTTTCTTTCTAACAACAGTGACTCCCATGGGAATCAACATTTGGTTTTTTGTCTGGATGGTATACACACAGCTGCTGATCCTATGTGAGCAGTAAGAAAGTTTTCAAATTTCTCATTTGCAGCATGTTTTTGACATATATCTTGAACCGTATTAAACTTTTTCCTGGCAAATAAAAAGCGGGATCATTTCCCAGGGACCTTTGAGATCTGCCGACAGAAGATTATCAACATAAAGTATCATATGTCTGAATTTTTTAGATGAGGCTTGATAATTTATATTATTTTGAGTATTAGAACTATTGTCTTCATCTTTATTGTTGTATACACAACGTTTCGGCCGATGTGCTCTTCGGCCTTTTTCTTGTGGTGTTGGTGGGTTTTTTTTGTGAGCTCGGGAACCTTCTTGTTAAAACTCGGGAGCTTTCATGTCGAATTCAGGAACCTCCACGGTACTTCAAACCGAACACTTTATTTAATTCACTGAGGTAGATAGTTATAATTGAACCTGCAGCATATAACGTCCCAGTTGTAGTGCCATCAGCCTTTGTTGCTTTTATGTTACTGTGTGGAAATTCAAGGTCAAGAAGCAGTCTCTTCTTTGTTTTATTTACAACTTTCTAAAAGACAAAATGTTTATTCAATGATGTGAGATTCGAATTAACCGACAAGATCACACAATATCATCCAGAATATGAACGAGAGTAGAATCTTTTTTTTTACTAAAGGAATGTGTTGGAAATGATTTACTGCAGGAATGAATTGATGTATTATAACCGGTCCGTACAGATTGGATATTATTTGACTGAACTGGGTTATCTCAAAGGTTAATCATTAGCCAATTCATGAATAAATGATTTAATAAAGAATAATTATTTCAATGAAATAGAGTACGATTAAAATAGCTATTATGTCTAAAGCAGACGTATAAAGGAAATACAATATTATATTTTTTTGCATGCCTTATGACAGTTGTATATACACATGGAGACCAGATTCATAGTTTAACTCAATCTTAAAACATTTTATAGTTTAATTCTGCCTTGAAAAATCAGTTTTCTTTTTTATCTATACCCACAACGTAGCAAAGTGTCAAGGCAAATAATTAGTGACATTCAACATTAATAGTTTATTGGAATTTATAGTACTTGGATGTTCTATTAAAAAATTAGAAGACAGCTTAACATTAATTATACAGTAATTCTTCATCCGATAAAAAATTTGTATAAGAAGAAGCAATGTAAAGAATTGGTCGAGGATCAAAAGACAAAGAAAAATTAATCCTCATAGGGTACAGATTGGTTGTAAGACTTATCAAAGTAGAATCTAATTCCACAAGTCATTTCTTCGCGGCCAATGACACTCAAGAGTATCTCTCAGCACCATTAAAAGAAGGCAAAATATCGGTGGACTTCATCACTCCAAGACATATGCAGAAACATTTACTCTGGTGCAATATCAGAATTGCTCGGAAGAATCATCCAGCGAGAAGAGGTTTCTATTGTAATTGGCTGATGGAAGAGATTAAATATGGTGAGATAAGGGAACTACATATCATCAACTCAACACACAGGAAGAAGATCCACTTGATGGTGACTTAGTTATATTCTAGAGTAGGTGCTTAAACGACTGCATGCTTGATCTGGTAATACTGCAAACTTATCCTCAACAGCCAAATTTACCAGAAATAAGTTCTTGAAAGAGTCTGATTTATCTTTGTCTTCCATGTCGGCTTATAGTTGGGGCTATGGGAGGGGTACGTCGGCTACAAGCCAAAGTTTGAGCCCTGCCGGACTTATACTAGTCATCGGCTCATTTAGTGCCATGTGAGTCAGATCAGCCTGCTGCTGGACTTTAACTCCCTCGATATATTACGTGAATCCGGCACAGATGCCTGTACATAGCTTAAACTAGACACAGGAGTCTAGTGCCATGAAATGCTACCAATGCAGCTCGCTCAACCGAAAGTGGCCCAGCCGAAGCAGGAGGCTTTTAAGCACGTAGGCCTGATTATAGCTTGAACTGAACAGCAAGCGATGGCAATGAAGGGGTACTCTGAATTCCCCAAAGGTCAAGCATTACTGGAACCTCACCATCAGATTGCTTAGTGTCCTATCCTGGACATTTGTTGGGGACATGCATTCAGTGTATTCTGCAGCCCAGCTGACTAGGCCCAGAATATTTTAGCCAATAAGTGCTAGATGTGAACCATTTTGTTTAAGCACATACAAAACCTGCTCAAGAACTCCAGAAATAATGGCTCATTTCCCAGATGCAGATCAGAAGATTAATAAGAAGGCATTTGGAAAGTGTCGTTCATGCGAACGGAGGGTATACTAAATACTGACATTATTTTTGCGTACAAATAGCCCAAGAACATGCAAGTATTTTTAGTTCTTGATTTTTAATCATTGTGATTATTGTAATAAGGGCACAGAAGCATACATGTGTACTGACAACATTGTGCCATATATTTACAAAATCACCATTAGATATATATTTTCTGTATGATTATATATGTTCATTTACCTCTATTGACTACTGAATAATATAGATTTAGAGTTTGTTTGGGTTTTATGGCATATCAACTATTGTAGGTTATTTAATACCAAATCCTCTTTATACATATATGTTAAATATGTAGGATTTGGTTTGGCTGAGTTTTATGTCATATCAACCATTGTAGGTTATTTAATACCAAATCCTCTTTATACATATATGTTAAATATGTAGGATTTGATTTGGTTGGGTTTTATGGAAAATCAACCATTGTCGGTTATTTAATACCAAATTCTTTTTATACATATATATTAGATATATAGGATTTGGTTTGGTTGGGTTTTGTGGCATATCAACCATTGTAGGTTATTCAATACCAAATCCTCTTTATACATATATATTAAATATGTAGGATTTGGTTTGTTTGGGTTTTATGGCATATCAACCATTGTAGGTTATTTAATGCCAAATCCTCTTTATACATATATATCAAATATATAGGATTTGCTTCGGTTGGGTTTTATGACATATCAATCATTGTGGAATATTCATTGCGTAATCCTCTTTGTACATATGCTTTGTAAACACATAGTTTGTAAATA
>CAUZXS010000233.1:311257-313757 GCA_963585895.1 Sepioteuthis lessoniana | reverse complement strand
ATAGCAAATTTTATAACTTTATATAAAACTGTTTAGCTGTCTGTGGCAGAAAGACAAACTGGATTCACTCCAGCAGATTTTCGGGAGCTTCATACATAGAAATTATCAGACTAATCTACGTAGATAGATAGATATACATACATTCATACATACATACATACATAAGAACAATAAGATAGATAGATACATACATGCATACATACATACATACAAAAGTTTCGAACGAGCTTTTGTTACTCTAATCTTTCAAATGAGTATGATCTGAAAATCAACATTTCAAATAATGAATTTTACTGGGGCACTGACCAGTAACTGCCTCAGCAAGTATAACTAAAAAGTAAGTTAGCCAGTTAAGTTTAGTCTGTCTGAATGGTCTAAAAGAGGCAAGTAATATGCAGCTAAATCTTGGGTTGTATAGATTACTTTAAAAATCTATCGCCATAAGGCAGTCCTTTCAAAACCATCTGGCGAATTAACTGTTATGAATTGAGATTCATTATGTATTCAATTGGGTTTTTTTAAACTTTGAAAGTATCATCAAATACGTTTAGCATTTTTATCAATATTCTAACATTAATCGTAGCTACATCCCAATAGGTCTTCAAATCTTCTCATTTAAGAAAACAATCCACATGCGAAGAGATAGATAGATAGATAGATAGATAGAGAGAGAGAGAGAGAGAGAGAGAGAGAGAGAGAGAGAGAGAGAGAGAGACATACATACATGCATACATACATTTAGGAGGTACCAGTGGTTTAATGTTTATAGTGGTTGGAAATGGACTTGGCGACCCAAGTTCAAATCTTAGACGAGGCTCTTTGCGTTTCACATAGCGCTAATAACGTTTGAAAAGGTATGACTTCAACTAATTAGATTCATACCTTCTTCAAATAGTAGGTTAGACTGAAGCATTTAACTTTGATATGTCAGCTGATCTAGAAGAAAAACTCTGAATTCGACCAGTTAAACTTTGCTTAAATATGTCCTTGTATTATCGTGATAAGATATGTGCTAGGCGAGCCAAGTAGTAATGACCTTGAGAAAGACATGAATTCATCTCTCTTCTCTCACAGCAATTGAAACATAATGGACCAGACTGGGCTCTTTAGCCTTGCTGTGGTAAGTTATCAAGAAGAAAGAAAACTCTGAATTCAAACCAAGAGTACTCCGCTTAAAAACTGATTTTCGTGGAGGGTTTACGAATATATATATATATATATATATATATATATATATATATATATATATATATATATATATATATACTTACATACATACATGCATAAATACATACATGCATACATATATACATAAATACATACATGCGTAAATACACACATACATACATACATACATACATACATACATAAATGCTTACATACATACATACATACATATATACATAAATGCTTACATACATACATATATACATACACACCGACCTACATACATACATACATACATACATAAATACTTACATTCATACCTACCTAAAAACCTACCTACCTACCTACCTACCAACATACATACATAAATACATACATACATACATAAATGCTTACAAACATACATACATAAATACATACACACCGACCTACATACATACATACATGTGCTACCTCAGTTTTTCAAATGCAGCTAGCATGAAAATTAGCCTTTTTAAAGAGATTCTAATCGACAAAATTTGTGATGAAAATTTTGATAAATTCTACATGAAAGATATGCACAAAGAATTATAAATGCTGATATTGATATAGTAAAGACTAATTAATAACTGAAAAGTGCTGGATTGAAGGCGGAGACAGAGGGGTTAATAATAGCAGCACAGAATTTTTTTAAATATAGAATCAATGGGGCTCCTAACTACGCCCTCGGATCATTGTTAGTGAGATCGATTCTCACTAGCTGCCCAATATTTCTAATGTCAAGTCAAATAATCAGAGCTAAGTAAATAATCATATTTTAAAGGACGTTTCGCATCCAATTTTTTTATATTGTTCTTATCATGTTGTTTATTCCATCAGCATAGTTTTTATTTGTATGAGACTAAAGAAAATTTAGTACAACTTATATGAATAAATTCTATGCTGCAATTTTGAGTGTATCCAGTGTAACTGTGAACTTGCTATCTGTCATAGTTTCCTGATCTTGAGTTCATTAAAATGTTTGTTTTCTCTTTTGAATCACTTTTCTAAGCACTACATTTTAGTTTTAATTCGTCGAATAAACAAGTATCCTATCATATACCATTGCTTTTACAAGGCCAAGTTTGACGTGAACACGTGAAGGAAAATAGTTTTTTTGGTGGGGATCTATCCTGAATACGTATTCTATATGAACAATTTTGACCATGATTTCAGAATAAGATATTTCATTTTGTCTAAAACAAGCCACAGAAAAGAACATTTGTTATTTAGACAATAACATCAAATTGATCTTTCACTTCTTTATTTATATCTTAAAAGGAATTTAGTTTGTGTAACAATGAAAATAGAGATG
>CAUZXS010000233.1:222500-310000 GCA_963585895.1 Sepioteuthis lessoniana | reverse complement strand
AGATATGAATAGACTGAGATAGATAGATAGATAGATAGATAGATATGAATAGACTGAGATAGATATGAATAGACTAAGATAGATAGATAGATAGATAGATAGATAGATAGATAGATAGATAGATAGATAGAATTGGGCTTGAATGGATTGAAACATCAAATATCTATCGCTATATTAACAACAGTTTTCATGTCCTGAAGAAGGTTATTCTAACCGAAGCGTTCAACGTCGACTTTCATTATAAATTCATCACATTTTGGATTATGTTTTTTAACGTTCTTTTTCATAGATAGATAGATAATGTGTATCCCAATAACAATTCTTCCTTAACTCATGTTTCATAGATATGGATTTTTTAAAATCAATAAACCGTTTAAGTTTCTTTAAACTTAGATAGGTGAATAGTAAATGCAATTACTGTTGATATGTTTCTGACTAGGCGCTTTCGGCTATTCTTCTATCCGTTTGTTAGATTTTTTTTTTTCTGGTTGAGTTGCAAGTAAGTGAAAAAGAAAAAAATGGAATGTTTTAATTAATTTGTGAAAGAAATACAATGTGGCTTGTTGGTGTTATTTGTCGCTGCCTCCCATTAGACAGGACTTGAACAATGTGGCTTGTTGGTAAAATGGAAGGAAGTGAGAGTGTTAACGAAAGATATGTTTTTAAAGAGATCATTATCACATCTTTTTCCTTTATTGCGTTTATGGGTTAAGATCAGAAATTTTCAAGGGAAAAAATAGCCATCAATACTTAAAGACTATTATAATGGTTGGGGCACCTTAGGTGGTACAATGGTTAGCATGCTAGACTTGCAAACCTTCAGGAGTGAGTTCGAGTCTCGTTGAGAGACTCATTCGTACGGCCCTGTGCCACATGTGAGCGAAAAACCTTAGTTAATAACAAGGTCACATCGGGTGGTGTAATGGTTAGCAAGCTAGACTAGCAAACCTTCAGGAGTGAGCTCGAGTCTCGTTGAGAGCCTCATTCATACGGTCCTGTGCCACATGTAAGCGAAAAAACTTAGTCAATAACAGGGTCGCCTCGGGTGGTGTAATGGATAGCAAGCTAGACTAGCAAACCTTCACGAGTGAGCTCGAGTCTCATGAGTGTCTCATTCATACGGCCCTGTGCCACATGTAAGCAAAAAGTTGAATAAATTACCACTTTAGTGGTTTTAACTGATTTCCCATCAAGTCAGATTTGACACAAGATAACTTTATTGTGGGTGGACATGCGCGAATTGAGATTTATGCAAAAAACAATGCTTAGTTCTCTTGGCATTTCCCTTCAGTGGCGCCTCCAGTGCCAAGCCATAAATTCAGCTTTTGCAAACAGGTATTGCCTGTAAGGAGGTGCCCGTGGTGTAACGGTTATTGTCGAAGGAAATGTACATGCGACACGAGTTCAAATCTTGGACGAGACTGATTGCATTTCACATAGCACTAATACCCTTGGGAAAGGTATAAATCCAATTATTCTCCCTCCAGCTAAGGGTAAATAGTTGGTCAGACTGTGTTCTTCAGCCTTGGTGAGGCAACTAGTCTAGGAGAAGGAAAACTCTGAATTTATATCTATTAAACTCCGCTTAAAAATTGACCTTGTGTCATATCCAGCCCGAGCTGAGGGGTTGGGTAAATATGGTTAGAAACAGTACTATGTTTACCGTATTTGTACGGATTACGTTCTAATATGGTAAATGAAACGTTAATCTCTAGGAAAAGTTAATGCTTGTATTGTTAGAAAATTTGTTAGAAAATTTTAAGATATTGCTATGAACTAATACTGATCTTTGATGACAGAAATTATTAGAAACAAAAAGCTTGCAGTATTAGTAATCTTAACTAGTATTTACTGTCATTTAATTTGAGTTGCTTTTTTATCGCTTATCATTCGGGCTATCTTTCTATGCCAGAGAGAAACAGCGTAGATTTGAAATAATGATAATAATAATAATAAAAGACATTTCCCAGATGAAAATCAAACTCACGTATCCTTTTCCAAAGAGAAAACCTTGATAAGCACATCAGCTGCTCTACTAACTGTATTACTGGTTTACCAAAGTTGAAATTACGCCAATAAGCTCATCTCTTCTTTAATTTCTATATCTCTCTTGCCACTGTATTTCCTGAAATTGTTTATTTCGATAGCTTCATCTTTCATTTATTTCAGTTTTAGATTAAGCATTTTCAATTACTTTACTCTTTTGAGAGTTTTTTCCCCTCAGCGTTAGCTGATGGTCTTTCCCAGGATTTTGAGTGACAACAAGTCTTCCCAAATCTCCAGAACTCTTCCCAGGATTTTGACCGATCTCAATGATGCAGTAGTTTGGATGGTCTCTACCCGTCCTCTTATCTCCGAGTCCCCCATCCCTTTATTAATCCTTTGGTGACTGTACCAAGAGTACCAATTACAATTGCATTAATTGTCACTATTATTATTATTATTATTATTATTATTATTATTTACTGCTTGAGTTTTACACACTGGCAATAGCTGATGGTCTTTCGCTGGAGTTTGAGTGATAACAAGTCTCCTCAAGTCTCCAGACTCTTCTCAGTATTCTGGCCATTCTCAATAATGCTGTAGTTTGGATGGTCTCCACTCTTCCTCCAACTTCCAAGTCCTCCAGTCCCTTTAATAATCCTTTAGTTACTGTACCAAAAGCACCAATCACAATTGGTATAATTGTCACCTTCATGTTCCATAGTTTTTTCAATACTCTAGCAAAGTCAAGGTACTTGTGCTTCTTTTCACATTCTTTCAGTTTTATTTTGTGGTCAGCCGGAACAGCAAAGTCGACAATATTGCAACTTCTCTTCTTCTTTTTTTTTTTTTTTTGTTTGATTATTATAAGATCTGGTCTTCTTGCCGAGATAAAGTTATCCGTTTATACGTCAAAGTCCCATAGGAGTTTATGAGTGTCATTTTCTTGGACAGGTGCTGGGTTGTGCATATACCATTTGTTCATGTGGCCAAATTTAAATTTATTGCACCTCCCCCAGTGGATCACCTTGCCCACCCAGTCGTGTCTTGTCTTATACTCCTTATTATTGTTATCATTATTATTATTATTATTAACAACAACAACGAGTATTTTCTTTGATCTTTTAATTTTTAAATAAGATTACATTTTAGATAAGATTATATGTTTAAAATATTTATAAGGAATTACTTATTTGTCTATCATGATCAACTGGAAATGTCTACTTTAGAATACTGCTTTTGATGGCTATTTCAACGTGAAGCAACTGCTTACTATGAAATAGATTATCTTTGTGATATTTTTGCTGTCATTACAATTTAGGTTATTATTTCCAATTTTCTTCTAAAGTTAGTTCAGCAATAGCATTGTTGGAGACTCAGTTATTTACTTTCTTTAATTACATAATATTATTTTGAAAAATGATATATTAAAGGGAAAGGATGCATTATTCAGCTCTCTCTCTGTCTCTCTTTCTTTCTATGTGTGTCTCTCTGTCTCTCCAACACATATATAAGCTCTCAACGGGAACAGGTTTTGACACAATGTTAATTTGTAAAGCAAAGTATAAAAAGTTTGAATTTAGAGTTTTCCTTCTCCTACACTGGTTGCCCTACTAAGGTTAGAGAACCCAGTCTTCCCTTCAATTTACCTATAGCTGGAAGGAGATTTGTTATATTCACACCTTCCCCAATAGTATTTGTGTATAACACACTGCCTCGTTGTTGGATTTTGGCTAGGATCACCATGTCTATTTTCTACAATGGTAACCATTTTTCCATTACCACCAATAACACACACACACACACACACACACACACACACACACACACACACACTCACTCACACACACACACACACACATATATATATATACATTAAATGATATTTGTCGACCAAACAAGACAAACAAATGGCCGGGTTTTTATATTATATTTAAAATAAGGGGAAATTCGGGTTAGAAGATCAGAAAGCCTAAACGTTAATGCTGGCGAATATTTCTACTAATAAAATCATCCTCTGAAGACTTTGTGTTTATTAATCTCTCTCTCTCTCTCTCTATCTATCAATCTATCTCTCTCTCAGTCTCTCTCTCTCTCTCTCTCTATATATATATATATATATATGTATTATATTATATTGTATCAGTAGATTCTGTAGATACACGTAAACGGAATACTTCAATTTGGGTGTTCAATACAAAGTTTATAACATATGTAAGTAAAGTTGGCGACCGTAGTCGGTCGCGACTCGAAGGCTCCCCTTTCAATAGCTTATACACCGAGTTGTAGGGGAGGGCACTACTCCTTTTCCGGGATTGCTCCACTTTACCCTTGATCCTTACTTGATCCTTGCTGAGTGCTAAACAAGGCGACATCAAGTACCTTTTTTTGAGTCTTTGGTATGACTCGACCTGGGATTGAACCGTCGGTCTCCCGGACCATTGGCAAATACTCTACTCATTAGGCCAATATATGTAAACATATATAAATAAGGTTACGCAGAGCAAAATATGATTGATTTTCTTGTTTCTCAGATATATATATATATATATATATATATATATATATATAATGTTCACAGCTAGATATAGGTCTTTCCAGTTCATTTTGGTAGAAGTCTCAGTGGCATAGTGGCTAATGAGCAAGACTACAACATCATTGTAAGCTAGTTCGAACTCCAGTGGATTTATAACGTTCACTTTCGGATTGATATTCTAGGGAAAAACATGCTAGATTTCCTGTGTCCTACCATCTTTCTTTAGATTCTTTCCCACTATGCTTGCTATTTCTTGGGCCTCATTCTTAAGACAGTTTGCTCTATTTGTCATCCACACTTGTTGATACATGATCTGTCCACTTTCATTTTTGTTTAATAATTTCTATAATATTTCTTTTACTCTCTGATTTATATTACTCTCTTTTTATATCTTAGAGTTATTTCTGGTTTTACTCTGACCTCTGCGTGACTAAGTTTTTCTACTTACTGTATTAAATCCTTTTATTTTATTTAATTAGTCTTCTCTCAACAGATCGCCTTTTATCTCTTAGTTTTATTCCTTACATTGCCCTTTCCATTGATCTCTATCAGACTTTAAGTATCGTTCTAGGGATTTAAGTTACTAATATTTTTCACGACTATGTATCATAGATAGTGTTATGCAATGGCTGTCGCTCTTAGCTCAACGGTTATTGTCGAAAGAAGTGGACTAAGCTACCTGAGTTCAAGTCGTGATGAGGTTGTTTGCATTTTGGAAAGATATGTATCTTAAGATGAACAGACCGGGTTCTTTATCCTTGAGTTGCACCCCCGTGACCAAACTAGTTTTCCTTCTCCTAGACTAGTTGCCTCACCAAACCCTCTCTCTCCCTCTCTCTCTCTCTCTATATATATATATATATATAGAGAGAGAGAGAATGGTTGTACACTTTACCCATGTTAATGTCTGACATTATGTCTTCATTTTGTTCATATCTTCCAACAAATTTTGATAAATCTTTTTATCTGATTACCAAGATTTTTCTCATTTTTTATTATCTGCTCTATGTATACATATTTTCTAACATCTTTCAGTACTTCATTTTTTTATTTTATGATTATTTTCGGGACGTTTCGGTTAATTATCTGTTTTCACAGTTAAATGACAGTTTTATGTATTTTTATTTTTTTAGTTCTTAGCTTTGCAACACTTCTATTCTACAATACTCCAACAATCTTTTTTTGACAAAGTTGCAGTTTTTAATTTTTTTTAGATTTTAATGTACATCTTCAACAGGTAAACATTACATTTGAAACAGCCAAAATGTTTTCATGCTGAGCACAACGAAAAAGAAAAGACTATAAAATTGATTAAATCCTTTTATTTTTTTTCTAAGTAAAAGAAAACAGTATGTCATATTTGTTATGATCGTTGTGATAGCATCAGACTTTACATTTTGAGTAACAGCCAGAAAGACGTTATTTTGAATAGACCATACAATTTTTTGGCAAAGAACAAAGCCGAAAAATTCAACAAAAAATTGCAACAAAACGCTTTGGGCATGGTCCAAAATTGTCATTGCCTGACTGGGAACATTATTTCAGTGTGATATCATCATGACTCAGATAAAAACTCCAAAACAACACAAATGTAATAGATAAAGAATAAATATGTTAACTAAAGATTAATTTCTTGTTTGTTACTTGAGTTTTGTGTGTACTGAGAAATTCAAATGGAAATAAGATTTTCTTAAGGGCTTCTGAAAGGAACCAAAAAAAAAAATAAATGACTTGCGTAAGATATGAACTTATCAAAGAATCCTTGTTCATTTACTATCTTCCGAACATATTAAAATCATCAGATCTCCGGTAATATTCCATTCCATTTTAAATAGAAAGGCGATGAAAACAAGGAGAGTGAAAAGAGGAGAGAGAGAGAGAGAGAGAGAGAGAGAGAGAGAGGTGATATGTTTGTATCCGCTGGCACATATATATGATATCCTTTTAAGCTATTGCGAAAGAGAATATGTTTTCCTTATATATAAAATTGTTTCTAGCAATCCATCGTATCCAATGATGACATTCTGCTTATATTTTTCCTCCTTTTTTTTGTTTTTTTTTTTACTTTTGGTCAAGTATTATACGTGGTCGAGAAGGATATTCATAACTTCCAGGTTTCTTCGGATCATTTTTTTCAATTAACATTGCTTAAAGAAAAGGTTCGAATTTTCTTTATCAGATTATTTTTTTAATTTTTCATCCATTACTCTACCTTCGTTTGAATTACAATAGGAATAGCAGTAGTTTCATCAAGCAGTCAAGGTAGTCATTGAGTAAACAAAATAATCTTCAATATCTATCTATCAATCAATCTATTTAGGAATATATCTCATTCTGTTCACATCTCTCCACTGTCTCACAATCTATAATGTTTATATATATATATATATATATATACTTCTCTCTGCCGCCCTCTCTCTCTCTATATATATATATATATATATATATGTGTGTGTGTGTGTGTGTGTGTGTTCAGATCTATGTTCATAATCACACATACACACATATATACGTATACGTATTTCTCTCTCTCTCTCTCTCTCTATATATATATATATATATATATACCTATCTATCTGCCAGTCTATCTCTTTATTTCTATTCACACCTATGTTCATATGCCTCTCTCTCTCTCTCTCTCTCTCTCTCTCTCTCTCTCTCTCTCTTACTTTCTATCTATCTATCTATCTATGTTCATATCTATGTATATTTGTTTCTGTACGTATCTGTCATTTTCCGCTCTTTTTTTTTTTTTTTTTTGTATGTATGAGCATTTACTTCAAATCGAACATTATTCAGAAAGGATTTGTATTCGGCTATAAATTAATCCATTCTAAATTAATTCATATCTAAAATGAATAATGATCTGTTAATGAATCAATAAATAAGTTATTTCCGGGTTTGTTGAAGTTGTTTTGACGTTATACACTCTTAGTTTTAACTAATTTAATTTTTTCACTATACCGTGAAAACAATAAAAATAGGTCCATTTAAAATTTTCTGATTTCAACATTTAATATAAAAGAAAGTTAATATTTTCCTCATATAATGTAGTTTTTATTTTTTAACAAGTTATAAAAAAACAAGGAAAAAGCAAAAAAAAAACATCTCTTTTTTCTTTTTTTTTCAGTTTATGGAGTGATCGAAGACAAATGAACCACCACTAACTATACAAATTATTGGCATTCATCCACACAGATTGATATTAGTATTTGCCTAAGGCCCCGGAGATCGGGGTTCAATCCCAGGTTGATTCATACCAAAGACTCAAAAAATGGTACTTGATGCCTCCTTGCTTAACACTCAGCATTATAAGGTATGGATTAAGGGTAAAGTTGAGAAACACAGGAAATGGAGTAGCGCCGTCCCCTACACCTTGGTATTGTAGCTATTGAAAAGGAAGCCTTTGGGTTACCCTCGACTTACTTTTTATATATGGTAGCATTGGAAGGAGGTCCTTTTCTATGACTTGCTTTCAGATTAGAAGACGACTGATTCGAACAAATATTGTTCCCAATTGAACCAAATTAGGGCAGCAATCAATGAAACGCATTTGTCTGTAAGTAGAAAAACGAGTATTAAAACTCTAGACTGCATTTATTTTGGTGATTGGGCAAAAAATTTATCGGATCATCTGGGGAGTTTACACAAATCCAACGTATTCATTAGTTATTGCACGTTGAGATTGCCGTTTATTCTGGTCATCACACTTTTACTTAAATGCAAAAAATGTCAAATTCCCTGAAAGATTGCACTTAGAATAGTTCTTTGCTGTGGAAGATAAACATCTCCGGTCGAAAGAAACTATGAAGCTGTCTGAAAGATAGCTGAATGTAATAAAACAGGCTTTTATCCCCTTCGGGGGCTTGTTTATTGCCTAGCGCCTGAGGCGTCCCTAATAAGGGGAATGCCGATGGGGCCGTAGGTATTTTTAGAAAATGCCGGGCGCGTGTGGGCTCTGGTCCTGCCGCCGGACCCACCTAAAAAGGCCTTCGGTGGGGCGTGCAATAAATACCCAAAAATTCATTTGCCTGGCGAGGTGTTAACAGTCGAGCGTCTGCCAGCTGAGATAGAAAAACCCTTGTTTTTGAATCGCATTCGTCAATATATATGATAAACAACATAGAAAGATTGTTGAATCCAGTATTAATTCTAATAATACTACAATCAAACAAAAGCCTGGGTTTTTTTTCCAACTTTTCTCTTTAGTTAAAATAGTTTTGAATAGTTGCAATATTCCTTTTCTAAGTAAGATTTTATTAATAATTGATTAATTATATTTGATAGTTTCGATATAAGTTCTAATCAAAATATTTTAAAACTAGAAATTTACTGCAAACTACAACAAATACGTTATTTTATTTTCAACAAAAATGAAAAGATAATTATAAATTTTTTAAAACGAAAAATTTTCAAACATTTTCTAATCTACACTCGTACGGAACTATATTTTGAAATACTATCAACGCCGAGAATTTACACATTATTTGTTTTTCGTTTCACTTTTTCATTTGAATACAATTGAAAAAGTGGAGCAATCCTGGGAAAGGCGTAGCGCCCTCTCCTACAACTCGGTGTAGTAGCTATTGAAAAGGAAGCCTTCAGGTTACCGTCGACTACAATCGCCAACTTTACTTTCTTACTTTTACATGACTTGTCGGACATTTACATTTATTTAACCAAAATACATTGACCTGTAATGACTACAATTATCTTGTGTGGTAAGAACTGTTAAAAAAATACAAAATTTCTTTCTTCTTTAATTTTCAATGCATTTTTATTGTATATAAAATCCATATAGTCAAATTAGCAATGAATTTACAGGGGACCAGAACAGCTACTCGTACACTAAAAGAAAAAAATTCATAATTCTTATTAAAAAAATATTTATTCATTCAAACATTTGATTTATTTAAACATAAATTCCCAGAGCTTTGATTTTTATGGCTCTTTAAACTTTTTTTCGCGTGATCTCTTTTAATAAAAAATATTTTCTATTCCCTTATAAAAGTAATATTATTCCCTTACAAAAGTAATATTATTTCCTTATAAAAGTATTATTCCCTCATAAAAGTAATATAAAAAAAAAACATTTGGACCATATTGATATTTAGTCTTGCAATAAAAAATGAATACAAGTCAACACCCTCTCAGTATTAAGTATTTTTTTGGATACCACCTGCAGGACCCAGATTAGGAACCGACGCAATATATTTTCCAACACCCATTTTTAAACTGAAAACCTTTTTTCACAAATCCTCTTCTTTATATAAATATTGACAATATATCAGTAAGAAATTGAAAAACTAAAAACCATAATTATACCCACCAGTTTCATCATTTATTTTGTAACTAAAGCGATGAAGACAATTTCTCAGAAAATTTTAACTCTTTAGATTCCATGTTTCTGTTATTGTAACAAAATTGTCATTTATTGTAAATCAAATTAAAAACCACGTCTTTTTTTTTTTTTTTTTTTTTGATAGGAAACCAAAATATAATTTATGAACCTCCTTTAGAGTTTTTTGTTAGATGTTATTGTTTTCTATAAAGAAATTTTGGTTTTAGACATATCAATCTGAATTCATTTAAGACCTTGAATTGGACATTTTTCGATTACTAATTGCTTTGAATTTTAATAATTGGATATACAGTAACCGGAATAAAAGTCAAAAGTTATATATAGCGTTATCCATGGAGACTAAAATCATATGAGAAAAAAATTACAATTATATATGTTCAAAAGTCTGGGTTGGTTTCTGAATTGGAACAAGTAATGTTTTAATTTATTCAGTAATAAAATAAGTGACATTTTTTAATAAAATAAGTAATGTTCTAAATTGTATTGAATTATTTTTCAATTTGTTGTTTTTTGTTTTATTTTTTTTATTCTATTTTTTTTTTTTTTTTTTTTAGAAAATTTATTTTCTGATATATTTTCCTGGATCATCTAGTTATCTCAACAATAATTAGTTTTACGAGTTAGTTTAAGTTATTCTTTAACTTTTCAAGGTAATATTTTATTTATTAAGACCGGTTAGAGTGTTCGTCAATAAACCGGGAGACCAGGGTTCTATCCCGAGTCAAGTAATACCAAAAAACTCAAAAAAATGGTACTTGATGCCTCCTTGCTTAACAGAATTATAAAGTACGTATCAAAAGTAAGTGGAGCCATCCAGAGAAAGGAGTTGGGCCTTACTCCACCCCTCAGTGTAGTAGCAGCCGTCTAATTTACTATATATATAGTATATATATATAGATCATATATTATATGTATATAAAGACATGGGGGTTAGAGTGATAGCCAATGGTCTTGGAGACCTGGGTTCAATCCCTGTTTGAGTCATGCAAAAGACTTAAAAATGGTACTTAATGCTTCCATGCTTAGCATAGTATCATAAGGTACGTATCAAGGGTAAATGGAGACATCTAGGGAAAGGACTAGGGCCTTCCCCTACACCTCGGTGTTGAAGCTATTGAAAAGGGAACCATCGGGTCACCCTCGACTACAGTCGTCCAATATATATATATATATATATATATATATATATATATATATATATATGCAGACAGGATTGTTAGAGAGTAAGCCAATGGTTTCGGAGACTGGGGTTCAATCCCTATTTGAGTCATACCAAAGTTTCAAAACTGGTACTTGATGCCTCCTTGTTTAGCACTCAGTATGATAAAATATAGATCAGGGATGAGTGGGGCAATACAGGGAAAGGAGTTAGGCCTCCCCTACACCTCGGTGTAGTAACTATTGAAAAGGGAACTGTCGGGTCGTCTTCGACCATGGTCGTCCAACTTAACTCATTTCTAATTATCGGAGACTTTTTAAAGATATTTTTCCTCAAACTGGAAATTTACTGCCAAAGCAGATTTCAAAATCTAAGCCTTTAAACCAATTGGATCTTTTTGTTGTTGTTTATAAAGTAATATATATATATATATATATATATATATATATATATATATATATATATATATATATATATATATATATATATATATATATTAGAACGAATAGACAAATCATTTTTTCAGAGAGAATAATACAAAAAGCATTTCACAATTTTTATTCACGTTGCTGACTGATTAAAAGCAAAAATGAAAGTGGGTAAACATTTATTTACTAATGTGACTCTTTATTGTTCAGACTTACTATTTTTGTTAAATTTTGTTAATATAACATCATTATGAAGCACAATTTTATATAAGTCAAAATTTTGAATGGTGAATTTGTAACAGAACTATTAACCGTGAAAAATAATAAATTAGATCCATTTGAAAATCTAAATTGTTTAGGCTGAAAATTGTTTGCCCGACTCATGTCATTAGAACAATGAATGTAAGTTTGTTTATTTGTTTCAACAGGATAAACTGAATTTGTCAGAGATAGCCCTAACAACTCTTCATATAATATTGTTACGATTAAGCACTGTAAATTTGATTGAGAGAATATTTTAAGTTGAAAAAGAGCAGGTGTATTCCTTTAAAAAAAAAACAGTAAGTTAAAGCTATCTAGAATGATTTTATTCTTAATATTTCATACTGAAATTTGTCAGCCTTAGTCATATGAATGATCAAGTCAAGTCAATAATCATTGAGCTTTTTCTTCTGAGGCATTGCATATTGCTTTTAAATAGGCTTGACAGTCGAGTTGCTTGAGCTGAGATTCAGTGGAGAAAAATTTGTTGATAAATAATACCTAATGATATCTGTTTTGAATGCTTAATATTCCTTTATAAGAAATTAAAAAATGGTATATACAGTTTAGAAGAAAATTATTCTATTTTTATAAAAAGATTGTTAGGGATGTACTTGTTTTATTCATATATATATATATATATATATATATATATATATTGTCATCCCCAGACAGACTGTTTCGTTGTATCACAATTCATCCGCTTCAAGCTGGGATTGAAACCCACCCAACTTTACATTAGAGTAAGTATCATACAGCTCAGCCATCAGTCGACATACGTCAGCTCGGGAATAATAAGGCATTATGTTGTAGCTTTTGCTTGTTTGTGTTCGCCAATGGCCCGGGAGACCTGGGTTCAATCCCAGGTCGAGTCATACCAAAGACTTTAAAAATGGAACTTGATACCACCTTGCTTAACACTCAGCATTATAAGGTACGGTTCAAGGGTAAAGTGGAGCAATCCAGGGAATGGAGTAGCGCCCTCCCCTACACCTTGGTGTAGTAGCTATCGAAAAGGGAGCCTTCGGGTCACCCTCGACTATGGTCGCTAACTTTACTTTTACATTTTGCCTTACTGGATACCAGAGTGCTCAATTCTTACGAAAAGCTTGGCATATATATATATATATATATATATATATATATATATATATATATATATATATGTATGCATATATATATATATATATATGTGTGTGTGTGTGTGTGTGTGTGTGTGTGTGTGTGTGTGTGTGTGTGTGTGTGTGTGTGTGTGTGTGTTGCACGTGTATTTAACCATAACCATCACCAAACAAAAACGGTACACCATTATATGATCTTCATTCGGATAATACACTTAAAGTGCTATAACAAGAAAGTGCTATAACAAGAAAATCATTGTGAACGAATGTCGTTTGACAATCCTCTAAATTCATCTAAATTTTCTATACGATGGAGATATCTCTGAAACATTCATTAGTTCCTTCACACTTTTCTAAATAAAAGCACTATTATAATCATGGACAGTTGTTACAGTAGGAACCCAACAGACTAATGAGACGTATGTTGTAATTTACTAAGCTTTGTTTAGTCTTACACGTAATCCTTGGCTTGCTGAAACTAATTGTGTCCTATGTTTCACGTTTCGAATATTTACTTGAACAGATAAATTTATTGTATTTGAAAAAATAAATATAACCCCCTGAAGGATATAAAAAATACAATATACTTTATGCATAATTGAATGATTGTTTAAAAGAACATCTTGCCGTGAAAAGTTAAAAACGAAAAATAAAAGGCTAGATAATATTAAAAATCCAACAATAGCAGATCATTGTCTTTAATCCCTAGGAGGATTAAGAACAGTGATGATAATGACAGTAGCAGTAGTAGCAGCTGTTCGAAGTATTAATGAAATAGAAATAAAAGAATCATTTACCAACAGAGCACTTCAAAAATGTTTGTTTTGTTATTTTGAGTTTTTAATGATGATTCATATTCTATTAAAGAGTCAGTATGTTTGGGCATGTGGATATGTAATTTACAAAGCGCTTTGCTTTGATGTGGCACAAGGCCGAATAAATGGGGCGCCCAATGAGACTCGAACTCACTCGTGTAAGTCTGCTAGTCTAGCTTGCTAACCGTTACACCACCAGAGGTGCCCTGTGGGCATGTGGATATGAACAAATAAGAGAAATAAGTGAAGAGCTGAGGAAGACAAACATATCCAGAAAGAAAAGAAAAATACTAATAAATTAGATATACCTTTTTAGTTTGGTTTAGTTTTGTTTTGTTTTGTTTGGTTTAGTTTGGTTTTATGACACATCAATCATTGTAGGTTATTAATGCCAAATCTATTTTTATTCCTATAAACAGTTATATTTCAAACAATTCTGAACTGTTTTTCACATTGAAACTGTACTTACACTAAACTGAATTGTTATATATAACTGCTTGAATAAACTGAATAGTTTGAAATAGAAATGTTTTTGACAAACTGTATGCTCATGCTAGACTGAATTGTTTGAAATAGAACTGATTATTTACATAAAAATGGATTTGGCGTTAAATAACCTACAAAAGTTGATATGCCATAAAACTAAACCAAATCAAACCAAACCAAATCAAACAATTCGGTTTAGTATAAGCATAGTTTTTACTTACACACGGTTAAATATCAAAACAGTTTAGTTCTATTTGACCCAGAGATAGGACCCTTTTAGGTGCTACCACTCCGAGCCAGAGTGGACCTGAGAGCGATGGCAATGAAGGGGTACTCCAAAGCCCTATTACTGGAACCTCACCATCAGATTGTTTAGTGTCATATACAGGACACTCGTTAGGGGAGTCATACCCCTCAGAAGAGATGTAGTCAGTGTATTCTATAGCCCCAGCTGACTGGGTCGTATGCACCTTTTAATGTAATGTTATATTTTCAAATAATGTACTGGTCGGTCAGTGGAACATAAAAAGTTCAGACCAAAAAAAAAATTACATTTAGTATGTAACTTCTTATTTGCTGATTACTTTCGTTTGTTGTCGATTGAGGAGGAAATTCTCATTTGGTTAAGAATTGGGTAATGGAATCCTTTTAACTTAAGAATTTATGTGTCTATAGTATAAAAAAAGAAATAAGAAATTCCCGTATAACTACTCTAGTAAATACAACATTAGACGTTAATTTTTTCTTATACTATTAATAATGAAAAATAATGATACATTAGACAGTGTAATGCAGATTTGGGAGATGTCATTTTAGTTGCCAAAAATGAAATTGGTCATCTGAGTTCAAATTTCAGCTTAGGTTGCTTGTATTCACTTTCCATAAATACCTTTGGAAAATGCTTAATTACATCCCCTTTAGCTATGGGTAAAATAGTAAGCCAGGTGAGATTCTCGATCCTTGATTGGCAAACTGCCTACGAGGAAAATTTTGAATTCAAAACCAGAGCCAATTCTGATTCAAAGCTCAAAGTGGGTTGGCCATGAGTTGCAGATAAATGAAAACCATTACAAATGGTTAGGACGTACAGACACAAGGAAGATAAATTCCAGTTAGAATCATTCTAAAAATCATTAAAAATTTTATCTGTCAGTCTATCTTTGAAAATAAGCTTTCATTAACTGCAAGGTAAGGTTTTTCAAGAAACATTTAGAACAGAAGCATTTAAGTGAACCTGATTAGCATAAAAATATGATATTTTAACTAATCCTGATAACTTAAATGGTTCTGTTCTAAAGACAGTTCATTTTAACTGTTTACCAAAAGGCAATTAACAAAGACAGCGTCTGGGGCAGTTAAGTCGACGTAATCTGAATAATTGGCTTAGAATAATTAATTAAATATTTACCTGTAATTAATTAAATATGTACCTGTAATTAATTAAATATGTACCTGGCAATTATTCTTTCAAGAGAGTGGTAAGGGGATGATTCTGATTTTCAAAGAAAAAACTATTTTGTAACCTAGTTTTAAAAAAAAAACGCCAAGTTTAAGAAAATCTAAGAAAAATCGAATCAGACAAGTTAAATAGGGACAAATAAAGATGAGAGAAAAGTGGTTGGCTTGTTAGTTAGTTGGTATTTATACACTCTTTGATGGCTTATTTAGTCCTGAATTATTTCTTTGTCTTTCATATGCAATTACATGGTTTCAAGTAACTTATTTTAATACTTTGTGAACCATAATAGCTTCAACAAATAATTCTTTATATAAATAATTTTTCATAGAGTTTAATGCTTTCTAGTATTTCT
Source organism: Sepioteuthis lessoniana (assembly GCA_963585895.1). Classification (NCBI taxonomy): domain Eukaryota; kingdom Metazoa; phylum Mollusca; class Cephalopoda; order Myopsida; family Loliginidae; genus Sepioteuthis; species Sepioteuthis lessoniana. Next base: position 294,038 of record CAUZXS010000233.1, on the reverse strand, counting down.
ATCTAACTTTAATAATTTGTAAATAATTTTTTGTTTTCTAGTTGTCGACCTTAGTCGAGGGTGACCAGAAGGCTCCCTTTTCAATAGCCACTATACCAAGGTGTAGGGAAGGGCGCTACTCCATTCCCAGGATTGCTCCACTTTACCCTTGATCTTCATCTTATAATGCTGAGTGTTAAGCAAGGCAGCATCAAGTACCATTTTTTGAGTCTTTGGTATGATACGACCCGGGATTGAACCCTCGGTCTCTCGGACCATGTGCGAACACATATTTAAGCCAATCGTCCGGTTTTCCAGTTGGTAATGATAATAATTTGTAAATAATTATAGCTTCCAGCAACTATTCTTAATCCAAATAGTTTTTCACATAGATTTATGGTTTCAAGTATAACTATCAGACTCTAGTTATTTGATAGTTATTACTTGGTTTCATAATTATTACTACAACTACAAATAATATTAATGATGCTAATAATAATAATTTGATTGCCTAGAGTTATCGGTTTCAAATTGCCTTCCTGATAGCAAAAATATTCCAACAGATTTATTGGACATATAGATGAGGTCCTAACAAGTACAACCACTCCCGGTCAGAGAGGGCCTGGAATTAATGGCGTTTTTTTTTAACATAAATACACTAAATAATTTGTGATAGATTATTTAAGTTTAACATTAGAGGTCATATAATGTCACCGGACATAACAAAAATATGTTGAGAAATGTTGAGGACCTTAAACACGCTGGGTTATACCATAATGATGAGCTTATGAAGAAATCTACTGGCCGGAAGAAGAATGAAAGAAAAGTAACCGATATCTTTAAACTAACTGGGTTAAATGTGGAGATAATGGGTGACAGTAAAGAAATTTATCTTTTAGATGTCACTTTCAATTAAAATAATTTCTCAGTCATTCCATTTCTTGAACAAGAAAAAAACAATGTATACATCAGTACGAAATCTAACCATTTTATCCTGTTTATCAAACAAATCGATAATATTTCTTTGAAACTTTCCACTAGTTTCATCAAAAGAGCAATTTTTTTTTGTTATAGTAGTTTTGTTTATTTTTACTGTGAAGAGTCCGTATGAGGGAACACATGGGTACGAATAAAAGTTAAGACTTATACAAAATATTGCAGAAGGCAGTTGAAAATACAAACTGCAAAATACTAAGGTCCAGTCCACCTTATGATTAGGTTGCTGCCACAAAATGCAACTTATACATAAGGTCTTCTCATACACATATGATATGGCCCAGTCGGCTGGGGTAACAAAATACACCAACTGCATCTCTGCAGAGGGGTAAGACTCCCCTAACGTGCGTTTTGGATATGACACTAAACAATCTGACAGTGAGGCTTCAGTTATGCTGAAGCTTTGGGGAATGTGGAGTACCCCTTCATTGCCATCGCTCCCAGATCCATTCTGACCCGGAGTGGTGGCACCTGAAAGGCTCCTGTCTCTGGGTCAAATAGAACTAAACTGTGTGCTTATGCTAAACTGAATATTTTGAAATAGAACTGTTTTGAAATTTCAACTGCGTACTAATGCTAAACTGAATTTTTTGAAATCAAACTGTTTATATGCATAAAAATGGATTTACCATTATATGACCTACAATGGTTGATTTGCTATAAAACCAAATCAAACCAAATCCTACATATTTAACATATATGTATAAAGAGGATTTGGTATTGAATAACCAACAATGGTTGATTTGCTATTAAATCCAACCAAACCAAATCCTACATATTTAATATATACGTATAAAGAGGATTTGGTATTGAATAACCTAAAATGGTTGATATGCCATAAAACTCAAACAAACCAAATACTACATATTTAATATATATGTATAAAGAGGATTTGGCTTTAAATGACCTACGATGGTTGATATGTCATAAAACCCTACCAAACCAAATCATATATATTGAATATATATGTATAAAGAGGATTTGGCATTAAATAATCTGCAATGGTTGATATGTCATAAAACCCTACCAAACCAAATCATATATATTCAATATATATGTATAAAGAGGATTTGGTATTAAATAACCTACAATGGTTGATATGCTATAAAACCAAACCAAACCAAGTCCTACATATTTAATATATATATATAAAGATGATTTGGTATTAAATAACCTACAATAGTTAATATGCCATAAAACTCAAACAAACTCTAAATCTATATTATTCAGTAGTCAATAGAAGTAAATGAACATATATAATCATACGGAAATATATATCTAATGCTGATTTTGTAAATATATGGCACTATGTTGTCAGTACACATGTATGCTTCTGCGCCCTTATTACAATAATCACAAACCAAACCAAACTAAACTAAACTAAACACAAGGTCTACTCATAAATATATGCTAATTAATGTAGCATTATTTAATCATTACTACCGGAAGAAAATTCAGGGTGTTATTGATAAGCATTTCTCATGAAGTGGCAATTTGAGTAAAATCCTTAATATAAACTCAGTTATTATAAGTTATTGTAATACGAAGAAGATAATTTTGTTGATGACTTATCGAACAAAATTAGAAGAATTGACATTTAACTAGATCATTGAGATCATTCTAAGAAATGTTCGATCAAGAAAAAGATTGCTGAACATACCAAGAACACAAGAGAAATGTTTTGAGGAGTAGAACACGCTAACCTAGTTCCTATGTAATTCTAAAGATAGAATAGAATGCTTTTTAAAGAGAAAATGTCAAAGCAAAAATATAATCTATTCAGTAAATGTGGAAGCAGAAAATGATCTCAGTAATGAAAATGTTCGGTCCCCTTTGTACCCGTGGAAAAGTTTTATAATCAAACCCCTTCATTTAATAATATACCCTATAAGTCAAGTACTTCATTGTCGGGGTACGTGTAGTAAAGTAAAATAGAAAATGGGGCAAGACTTAATATCAGTTGGAGTGTGGTGAGAAGATTGCCTACTTTTACTAAAGGTATTTGTTGATGTAAATTGTGTTGGGGGAAAATTAATGGTTCTTATATAACCACATGAAAAACTTTATAAACGTATGGATGGGATATCTGCATTGAGATATTGATGGAATGGTCTCGTTTTCTGTTACTTGGTATATGAACAGTTATTTAAAAGTAAAAAGCATAAAAAATACATATATATTTTATATTCAGTAGAGCTATTATTATATATTGTGCTTTATAATAGTCGTAGCACAAAAGAATTACTACTTATAGTGAAAACTTACATTAATAATAATAATAATAATAATAATAATAATAATAATAATACACAAACTTCCTCTGGGATTTTGAGATATAAACAGATCACCTAACCCCGGCCAGAAGACCAGACTGAGTGATAGTCAGCAAAAAAAAAAAAGAAAAAAAAAGAGAATCCACCGAATAGTGGACGTCTCCATTCTAGCGGACCACAGAGTAAAAACAAAATAAATCGAAAAGAGAGACAAGAACTTAGACCTTGCTTAAGAACTAAAAAACTATGGGACATGAAGTGACAGTGATACCAGTTGTGATTGGTACACTTGGAACAATTCCAAAAGGATTGGTAAAGTGACTGGAGGACTTGGAAAAAAGAGAACAAGTTAGGACCATCCAGACAACAGCATTACTTAAGTCGGCCAGAATTCAGAGAAGCGTCCAGAAGAATTAAGGAGACTTGCTGTCACTCAAACTCCAGTGAGAAACCATCAGCTAACGTTGGGGTAAAAAAAAAAACTCTCAAAGGAGTAAAATAATAAAAATAGCTTTGATGCATCGATACAACGACTCGAAGACTACATAGAAAAACACGAAGGAGGACTTATTACAACCATCAGAAACGATACTGATTACACGATAGACAACAGAATGACAATAACTAGAAAACAAAAACTGGAAGAAAAACAACTCTATGGGAGTTTTAAACGACTATTAAACAATGTCTCACACGAGAAAATCTGGACGTGGCTAAGAAAAGGAAACCTTAAGAGAAATATAGAATCTCTCCTAATAGCAGCACAAGAAAAACGCCATAAGAACCAATCGTATCAAAGCGAGAATAGATAAGACGCAACAAAATAGCAAATGTAGATTATGTGGTGACAGAGATAAAACCATCAATGACATAAGAAGCGAATGCGGCAAATTAGCACAGAAGGAGTATAAGACTAGACACGATTGGGTGGGCAAGGTGATCCACGGGGAGATGTGCAAGAAACTTAAATTTGACCATACGAACAAACGGTATATGCACAACCCAGAATCTGTCCAAGAAAATGACACAGATAAACTCCTGTGGAACTTTGATATACAAATGGATCACCTAATCTCGGCAAGAAAACCAGACCTTATAATCAACAACAAAAAAGAGAATTTGCAAAATTGTCGACTTTGCTGTCTTGGCTGACCACAGAATAAAACTGAAAGAAAGAAAAATAAGTACCTCGACCTTTCAAGGGAATTAAAAAAAAACGATGGAACATAAAGGGGACAATTATACCAATCGTGATTGGTGCTTTTGGTACACTAACTAAAGGATTATTAAAAGGTCTTGGAGGTAGGAGGATGAATGGAGACAATCCAAACTACTACATTATCGAGAACGGCTAGAATACTGAGAAGAGTCTTGGAGACTTGAGGAGACTTGCTATCACTCAAACTCCAGTGAAAGACGATCAGCTAGAACTGATGTGAAAAAATCTCAAGCAGTAAATAATAATAATAATAATAATAATAATAATAATAATAATAATAATAATAATAATAAAGTATCCACGTTCATGTTAAAAATAAAACTATTGAATAAATTTCCTTTGTTCATATAGTTGTGTCTGTGGAATACAAGACAAAATGTTATCTACAGAAGTTGAAATCTCCATCAACTGAAAACTAAGTTTTTAAATAAAATAATTGAATAACTAAGTTTGGACGAGACGGTAAATATATTTTTTCCCTGCTTTACCTTCCTTCTTTCATGTTCCGTTTTATTTTCGGAGGAATTAAAGGGTAGATCAGACGACCTAACGGAAACAAATATAAGACAGGAAAACTAGATTCAGAAAAATTGCTTGAACCAAAACTATCATAAGAGTTATAAAATCAGCTTAAATAAACTAATAAGGGAAAGAAAGGATATCGATGATCATGTTGATGATGATAATCAATTTGGTACTGGTAGCAGTGACCGTAGTGGTACAGTTTGAGAAAAAGTATACGATAAAGAATAATATGCTCACAGAAAATATGATGCAAAAGGTCTTATAATAATAATAATAATAATAATAATAATAATAATAATAATAATAATAATAATAATAATGCATCCTAAGAATAGTTGTGAAGAGATGTAATAAGAAAGAAAGAAAGAACGAAAGAAAGAAAGAAAGAAAGAAAGATACCGAGAGAAAAGAAGAATATAATAATAATAATAACAATAATAATAATAATAATAATAATAATATTGTATCTTAAGGATAGTTGTGAAGAGATGTAATAAGAAAGAAAGAAAGAAAGAAAGAAAGAAAGAAAGAAACCGAGAGAAAAGAAAAATATGATAACATGGACCAACTGATTAAGAGAATGATGAAGAGAAGACTGTAATAAAAAAAAATATACTAAAACAAAAGAGGGGCCACAGTGCAAGAAAATAATAATAATATTATTATTATCATTAATAATAATAATAATAATAATAATAATAATATGATTCCCTTGTAAAAAAAAACAAAAAAATAAATATTCCTAAATATAGGGCAATAGATACGAACAAAAAATAATCCTTCAAGAAAAAAATATACATATATATATATATATATATATATATATATACATATATATATTGGGGTGATTATGTAGAAAAATAAGGAAAATAGGGGAAACACAGAGAGGATTATATTTTGGATGGCCTGGTATTCGAGAACAGGAGCCTGATTAAAAACAAACAAGGAAACTACTGCTACTACCACCACCCCCACCCTTCGCCCGACATTCCACCCGACTCCACCATTCGACCACTCTCACCTCCTTATTTTCCCTTTCCTGCACAACAATTTTTTTTTTTTTAATGTATTTGGATTGGGCAGTTTTTTTTTTCAAATATCATTGAAGAATATGTTCGTGTGGGGAGAATTATAAGATGAATATGCAAAATAAAACCAGGGGTCAAACTACGGCAAGTTGTACAAGATGATTTTGGAAAGTGAGGTATTAGTTATGGTGAATTAGGAGAGAAACATACAGAACAAATCAAAAGAAAAGATATCGATCTCTGAAACCCGACTCTAGACATAAAGAATGACGTCGGAAGTAAAAGATTTGTGACAACCAGGCCTAACCGCATTATATATATATATATATATATATATATATATATATATATATATATATATATATATATTAGTACAAGTGTAACGAAAATTATCATCGGTTGGCAATTCAATACAAGTATCAAATACTTAATAAGTGCATTAAACAGTATGTGCACAATTTTTATAAATGATTTATTACGGAGTTTTGTATTTTTATTTATAAGTGTGATTTAAATGATTATTACACTTTTAACTTTAAAGTTTCAGGAAGTGGAACAAACAGATAATTTATCATTAATAATAAACCATGCCATTGGTGGAATAATAATGATTTGGACCAAAAAAGGTTTATTTGCCTTTTAACAGACAATTCATTGCATACAGATATGAACAATCTTAATCAGACATTTGTTTCTAAAGCTCGGGTGTTTTTACACTATCAAGTCAGGATTCCCATCTCTCTCTCTCTTTCTCTTTCTATATCTATCTATCTATCCGTCCCTATCATCCATCGGTCTCTCTCCCTCTCTCTCTCTCTCTATATATATATATATATATATATATTAAAGATGCTGCATTTATTTACTTTCATACTAGTCATTCTTTTAAGAGTGTGATGCATGTCTCTGTCTTTATCACATTTATGTTACAAGGTCATTTTATGCCAAATGCATTTGTTTCATTTTCAAACCGTAGATACACTGCCAAATTACTTGTTTCTTGAATAATTCGTCTTTGTTTCTTCACATTTGATAAATCTCTCTCTCTCTCTCTATCTCTCTCTCACACACACACACACACACACACACACGCACACACACATGCACTTTATCGCACTCTTGTTTATACTCTATGCTATATATATATATATATATATATAAGTAAATTTGTCGACCGTAATCGAGGGCAACCCAAAGGCTTGCTTTTCATCAGCTATTACACCGAGGTGTAGGGGAGGGCGCTATTCCTTTCCCAGAATTGCTCCACTTTACTCTTGATACGTACTTTATAATGCTGAGTGTTAAGCAAGGAGGTATCAAGTATCATTTTTAAAGTCTTTGGTATGACGCGACCTGGGATTGAACCCAGATCTCTCGGACCATTGGCAAACACCCTACCCTTTAGACCATTAGGTGGGTTAGTAGCAGACCAAATGGGAAAAAATTTAGAGAGTGGTAAATATCTGTGATAGAGCTATTATATAATATAAGTATAAATATATATTAGTTTTTAATTTATATTTAATGGCATGGGTGCTTTTCTGCGACTATTGGCTTCATTCTGTTTTCACACGGCCATCATCAGACAGAAAAAGTATATATATATATATATATATATATATATGTGTGTGTGTGTGTGTGTGTGTGTGTGTGTGTGTGTGTGTGTGTGTGTGTGGTTAAGTAGTAGTCCTTCATTGAAAAATGTTTGATTAAATAATAAAGATACATTTTGTCTATATAATTTTATTAGGTTCCTTTTAAGTTTCCTTCAGGTACATAGTAAGACGTCTTGAAAGAGTCGTAGTGGTAAATATATATATATATATAGTGGAGTATATTTGCAGTTCCCCATGCTACACTCGGGTAGGATATGACACAAGATCAATTTTTAAGCGGAGTTTAACAGGTTTGAATTCAGAGTTTTCCTTCTCCTAGACTAGCTGCCTCAGAAAGGCTGAAGAACCCAGACTGTCCTACTAATTACCCATAGCTGGAGGGAGAATAATTGGATTCATACCTTTCTCAAGGGTATTAGTGCTGTGTGAAATGCAATCAGTCTCGTCCAGGATTTGAACTCGTATCGCTGTGTCCATTTCCTACGATGATAACCAGTACACCACGGGCACCTCCAAATATACTCCTCTATATATGTTCATAATGGTATTCGGTAGTAGTGGAAATAAATGTTCGTCTGTACGGCCACTTATCTCGCATCGCAAAAACCATCCAATTTAGACAAACAAGATATGTGAGACACCGCAGGAGAAGCCTAAACAAAGTCATAAGTTCGTTTTTCGATAGACCTTTACACATGGACATGCCAGTGTGGGTCAACCAGCGAGAACTTACCCACAACAGTTTTGTAAAGACATAGAATATGGTTTGGAAGACCTGCCGGGAGCGATGGATAATCGTGAAAGATAAAAAAAAGGAATATATATATATATATATATATATAGAGAGAGAGAGAGAGAGAGATTTATCAAATGTGAAGAAACAAAGACGAATTATTCAAGAAACAAGTAATTTGGCAGTGTATCTACGGTTTGAAAATGAAACAAATGCATTTGGCATAAAATGACCTTGTAACATAAATGTGATAAAGACAGGGACATGCATCACACTCTTAAAAGAATGACTAGTATGAAAGAAAATAAATGCAGCATCTTTAATATATATATATATATATATATATATATATAGAGAGAGAGAGAGAGAGACCGATGGATGATAGGGACGGATAGATAGATAGATATAGAAAGAGAAAGAGAGAGAGAGATGGGAATCCTGACTTGATAGTGTAAAAACACCCGAGCTTTAGAAACAAATGTCTGATTAAGATTGTTCATATCTGTATGCAATGAATTGTCTGTTAAAAGGCAAATAAACCTTTTTTGGTCCAAATCATTATTATTCCACCAATGGCATGGTTTATTATTAATGATAAATTATCTGTTTGTTCCACTTCCTGAAACTTTAAAGTTAAAAGTGTAATAATCATTTAAATCACACTTATAAATAAAAATACAAAACTCCGTAATAAATCATTTATAAAAATTGTGCACTTACTGTTTAATGCACTTATTAAGTATTTGATACTTGTATTGAATTGCCAACCGATGATAATTTTCGTTACACTTGTAGTAATATATATATATATATATATATATATATATATATATATATATATGCGCACACACATACACACACATACTCATATACCAAACCCTCCAAATAAGCAGTAATATATATACATACACACACACACACATATATATATATACATGCACACTCACACGTACACAAACACACATATATATACCAAACCCTGTGAAACTAGGTCAATGTCTAATTCAAGTTTTCCTTCTCCTAGATTGGTTGCTATACCAAAGTAAAAGTGTTAATTGCGTCCAACTATTTATCCAAAACAGGAGGGAGAATATTTGGATTCATACATTTCTTAAAAGTATGAGCGCTGTTGTATTTTCATATATATATATATATATATATATATATATATATATATATATATATATATAAGTGTGTGTGTGTGTGTGTGTGTGTGTGTGTGTGTGTGTGTGTGTGTGTGTGTGTGTGTAACACTTACAGTTACTATGCAAAAAGACATAAGTTTCAGTGATTTCCTTTTTTTAATGAACACGTAGATCCAAAAAATACACCTTCAACTCGAAAAAATTTAGTTATCATTCATATTTCTTTTTGCTTAGTCTGCTGGGGCTGTAGAATACTCCGACAACATCTCTGCAGAGGGGTAAGACCCCCTCTCTTCAATGAGTGTCAGGGATATAACACTAAACAATCTGATGGTGAGGTTTCAGTAATGCTGGAGTTTTGGGGAATGCAGAGTACCTCTTTATTGCCATCGCTCCCAGGTCCACTCTTGCCTGGAATGGTAGCACCTAATAAGGTCCTATCTATGGGTCAAATAGAACTAAACAGTGTACTCATGCTAAACTGAATTGCTTGAATTGACTATTTTGACATTTAAACTGCGTACTAAGGCCAAACTGAACTGTTTGAAATAGAACTGTTTGTGACATTGAAACTGTGTACTTGAGCTAAAGTGAATTATTTGAAATAGAATTGTTTTGACATTAAACTATTTGTAAACAAAAACTATACTTATATTAAACTTAATAGTTTGAAATGTAATTCGGCGTTAAATGACACGAAAAGAGTTGATACGCTGTAAAACAAAACAAACAAACAACCATATTTCTTTCGTCTTCCTAATAACTAAAAAGGCGACGAATTGGCCGATTTATAAATTTGGGAAATAACTTTAACCGTTCATTAAAAGCTAGGTAAGTATTGCAATTCTTTTTACATTACCCATATTTACCAACCCCTCCGCTCGGGCAGGATATGACACAAGGTCAATTTTAAGCAGAGGTTTGAATTCAGAGTTTTCCTTCTCCTAGACTAGTTGCCTCACCAAGGCTGAAGAACTTAGTCTGCCCTACTATTTACCCATATTTTTTACATTACTGCAGTGTAAACCAAAATTTTCATCAGTCAGTTATTCTGTAAAAGTACCAATTATTTTTCTTAGTTTGACAGATTTTCGAGTGTCAAATATTTTTGCTGACTACATCGGATAAAAAATCGATCAGAACAAGTAAAAAAATTACTAATTTTGCAGTCCTGAAAACAAAACTGGACATTGAGAAGTAGGCAGACGTGTTGCGGCCCTATGTCCATCACTGTTCGAAATAAATATAGCAAACTAGGGTACCGTAGACGAACTTAATCACTAGCGATTTTACTAGTTTCCTATTTGGAGAAGTCAACAACCAAAGAAAATCCAAAGCTATGTTGAGTTTGGAATTTTCTTCCCTTTTTTGTTTTTTCCATTCTCTGTAAAGGTCTAGGTATTTAACTAGTTTTTCTCTTTCCTTTAATCTCTCTCTCTCTCTCTCTCTCTCTCTCTCTCTCTCTCTCTCTCTCTCTCTCTCTCTCTCTAATCTGTTAAAACAGTAAAGTCTACAAGAAGTCAATTTCTGTTCTTGTTAACTATAACAAGGTCTGGACTTCTGGCCAGGATCAGATGAATCGTTTTTATCTCAAAAGTCCAACTAATTGTATGTCTCTCATTCACCAACAAGTGTACTGGTCAGTCTATCAACCAATATTATTTTATTATTTTTATCATTATTATCATTTACTCATTAGAGTTTTTCACATTAACGTTAGCTGATGGTCTAAAAAGAACCCTATTGAGTAACTAATACTAATAGAAATTATTATTATTATTTACTCCTTTTGAGTTTTTCACATAAGTGTTAGCTGATGGTTTTTCACTGGAGTTTGAGTGACAGCAAGTCTTCTCAAGTCTCCAGGAATCTCCTCAGTATTCTGGCCGTTCTCAATGATGCTGTCATTTGGATAGTCTCTACTCATCCACCAACTTCCAAGTCCTCCAGGCCCTCTAATAATCCTGTAGTTACTGTGCCAAGAACACCAATCACAATTGGTATAATTGTCACTTTTAGGTCCCACAGATTTTTTAATTCTCTAGCAAGGTCCAGGTACTTATCCATCTTTTCACATTCTTTCATTTTTATTCTGTGGTCTGCCGGGACGGCAAAGTCGACAATTTTGCAAGTTCTCTTTTTTTTGTTGATTATTATGTCTGATTTTCTGGCCGAGATTAGGTGATCCGTGTGTATGTTAAAGTCCCATAGGAGTTTATGTGTGTCATTTTCTAGGACAGGTGCTGGGTTGTTCATATACCATTTGTCGATGTGGTCAAGTTTAAATTCATTGCACATTTCCCTGTGGATTACCTTGCCGACCCAGTCGTGTCTCGTCTTATACTACTTCTGTGCTAATTTGTGATTGATCGTTTCGTCTCTATCAACACATAGCTACATTTGCTATTTTGTCGAGTCTTATTTATTCTCGCTTTGATATGATTGGTTCTTATGGCGTTATTCTGTCCTGCTATTAGGAGAGATACTGTTTCTCTCTCTTAAGTTTTCCTTTTCTTAGCCAGGTCCAGGTTTTCTGGTGTGAGATGATGTTTATTACTCGTTTAAAGCGGCCACAGAGTTTTTCCCCCCATTTTTGTTTCCTAGTTATTATCATTCTATCGTCAATCGTGTTGTCAGTATCGTTTCTGATGGCTGTAATCAGTCCTCCTTCGTGTTTTTCTATGTAGTCTTCGAGTCGTTGTATCGATGCGTGAACGCTGTCTTCGATGCTGGTAAGTCCTCTTCCTCCCTCTTTTCAAGATACATATAGTCTTTTAACGTCGTCTTTGGGATGTAATGCCTTATGCATAGTCATTAGTTTTCTTTTTCTTTGACCCATTTGTTTAAGTTCTTCTCTAGTCCACTTGAGAAAGGGTCTCGAATATCTAACGAGGGACACAGCCCAAGTATTTATTCCTTTGATAAGGTTTCTGCTAGAGAGTTTTGTCTTGAGTAATTTTCTAGTTCTCCCGAGATATTCTTTTGGGATTTTATCTTTCATTTTCACTTGTTTAATGGTGTTAGCCTCCAAGATACCCAAGTATTTGTAGGTTTCGTTTTCTCCGAGCGTTCTAATTTTGTCCGGATTTGGTAGTTCCATTCCGTCAGTTATATATCGTTTGCCACTTTTCATGACTAGCATGGTACATTTTTCTATGCCAAATTCCATTCCTATGTCCTGACTGTATATTTTAACGATGTGTTTGAGAGATTCCAGTTTTTGTTTGTTTGTTCTTTTTCATTTTTTGCAAATAGTTTTATGTCATCCTTGTATATTAGGTGATGGATCTTTTCTTGCGATCTGCTAAGTTTGTATCCGGCTGTGCATTTTCTGGGTATGTGGTTAAGTGGCATCATGGCTATTATGAATAGTAAGGGTGATAATACATCTCCTTGGAAAATGCCTCTTTGGATCTATGTTTCAGCTAAGCTTCTTCCTCCTGCTGTCGGGTCCACTCTCCAGGTTTACATGGTTTTTTTGATAAAGTTTATGACTTCATTATTATTATTATTATAATTAATCTCTTGAGAGTTTTTCATATCAGCGAAGGCTGATGGTCTTACACTGGAGTTAGAGAGACAGCAAGTCTTCTCCTGTCTCCAGAATTCTTCAGAGTATTCCAGCCGATCTCAATAATGTAGTAGTTTGGATGGTCTCCACTCGTCCTCTTATTTCCAAGTTCTCCACTCCCTGTACCAATCCTTTAATGACTGGTTGTTTTTGTTAATATTATTATTATTATTATCCAAGTTTTTCACATCAGCGTTAGCCGATGGTTTCTCACTGGAGTTTGAGTGACAGCAAGTTTCCTTAAAACTCCAGGACTCTTCCAGTATTCTGGCCGAATTCAGCAATGCTGTTGTTTAGATGGCCTCCACATGTCCACTTATTTCAAACTCTACCAGTCCCTTTATCAATCCTTCGATGACTTAGATCACCAATTACAATCGGTATAATCGTTACTTTCATGTTCCACAGTTTATTCAATTCCCTAGCAAGGTTCATGTACTTATTCTTCTCTTCGGTTTCTTTCAGTTTTTCTCTGTGGTCAACCGGCACGGCAAAATCCACAATTCTGCAAGTTCTCTTTTTTACGTTTTTCGTTGTTTTTTTTTTTTTTTTTTTTTTTTTGTTTTGTTTTGTTTTGTTTTGTTTTTATCATTTCAAGATCTGGTCGTCTGGCTGAAACTGGGTGATCCGTTTGTATCTCAAAATCCCAGAGGAGTTTGTGCGTCTTATATTCCTTTCTGGACTAATTTGCTGCATTCGCAGTTTCGTCTCTATCAACACATAACTAAGCTACATCTGCTCTTTTTGTTCAGTTTTATCTATTCTTGCTGTGATATGATTGATTCTTATAGTATTGTTTTGTGCTGCTATTAGAACAAATTCAGTTTCTCTCTTAAGGTTTCCATTTCCTAGCCACGTCTACGTTTTCTCGTGTGAGATGTCGCTTAAAACGTCCATAGAGTTATTTTTCTTCCTATTTTTGTTTTTTAGTTATTCCTGTTCTTTTGGTCCTCTTGTCGTCAGTATTGTTTCTGGTGGCTGCGATCAGTCTTCCTCGGTGCTTTTCTATGTAGTCTGCGAGTCGTTGTATTGATGCCTCAACGCTGTCTTCAGTGCTGGCAAGTCCTTTTCCTCCCTCTCTTCTCGACACATATAGTCTGTCAACGTCATCTCTGGGATGTAATGACTTTTACATGGTCATTAGTTTTCTTGTTCTCTGGTCCACTTGTTTGAGGTCTTTTCTGATCCACTTCAAAAATGGCCTTGATCACCTTGCGAGGGCTACTGGCCAGGTATTTATCCCTTTTATAAGGTTCCTGCTATTTAGTTTGGTTTCGAATTATTATTATCATGAATATTGTACTCCTTTGAGAGTTTTTCACATCAGCGTTACCTGATGGTTTTTCTCAGGAGTTTGAGTGACAACAAGTCTCCTCAAGTCTCCAGGACTCTTCCCAGTATTCTAGTCAATTTTAATAATGCTGTAGTTTGGATGGTCTCTACTTGTTCTCTGATTTATAAGTATTCTAGTCCCTTTACCAATCCGTCGGAGATCGTTCCAAGTGCACCAATTACAAATGGTATCACCGTCACGTTCATGTTGCATAGTTTCTTCAGCTCTCTAGCAAGAATATCTATCCTTTTTTCACCTCATCATTACTATCTTACTCTTTTGGTAGTTTATCACACCAGCGTTAGCTGATGGTTTATCACTGGAGTTTGGAGGTGCCCGTGGTGTAGTCGTTATCAAAGTAGGAAATGAACACGGCGATACGAGTTCAAATCCTGGACGATACTGATTGCATTTCACATAGCACTAATACCCTTGGGAAAGGTATGAATCCCATCATTCTCCCTCCAGCCATGGGTAAATAGTAGGGCAGATTGGGTTCTTCAGCCTTGGTGAGGCAACTAGTCTAGGAGAAGGAAAACTCTGAATTCAAATCTGTTAAACTCCGCTTAAAAATTGACCTTGTGTCATATCCTGCCCGAGCGGAGGGGTTGGGTAAATAGTATCACTGGAGTTTAAGTGGCAGCAAGTTTTCTCAAGTCTCCAGAATTCTTTTCAGTATTCTGACCGATCATAAAGATGTCGCAGTTTGGATAGTCTCTACTTATCGTCGTATTTCCAAACTCTCCAGTTCCTGTATCAATCTTTTACTGAGAGCACCAATTACAACTGGTTTCACCGTCACTTTCATATTACACTATTTTTTTCAGTTCTCTAGCAAGGTCCACGTTACTACTACTACTACTACTATTATTATTATTATTATTATTATTATTATTATTATTATTATTATTATTCCTTGAGGGGTTTTCACATAAGCTAATGCTGATGGTCTTTCACTGAAGTTTGAGTGACTGCAAGTCTCCTCAAGTCTCCAGCACTCTTCTCAGTATTCTGGCCGATCCCAATAATGTAGTAGTTTGGTCTCCATTCGACCTCTTATTTCCAAGCCCTCTTAGTCCCATTAAAAATCCTTCGGTGACTGTACCAAGAGTAACAATTACAATTGGTATAATTGTCACTTTCATGTTCCACAGTATTTTTTCAGTTCCCTAGCAAGGTCGAGGTACTTCTCCTTCTCTTTCAGTTTTACTCTATGGTAAGCCGGGACATCGAAGTCCACAATTTTGCAAGTTCTCTTTTTTTTTTCTTCTTGATTATTAAAAGGCCTGGTCATCTGGCCGAGATTTGGTGATCCGTTTGTATGTTAAAATCCCATTTGAGTTTATGAGTCCGGACTGATGCCGGGTTGTGCATATACCATTTGTTCGTATGGTCAAATAATTTATTTATTTATTCATTTGTTTATTTATTAAATAATTAATAAATTTTCATTTTTACTTTCGGTCTCTTATAGTTATTTCCAGTGATTTTCCCAAGAACTCGGATGATAGAAAGTAATGAGTGGATGTATTAATTGCATTAATAGTTTTGATTATTTTTTGTAAGTGTTTATAAAAAAAGAAAGACTCATTTATCCTATTTACCCAACCCCTCCACTCGGGCAGGATATGACACAAGGTCAATTTTTTTAAGCGGAGTTTAACAGGTTTGAATTCAGAGTTTTCCTTCTCCTAGACTAGTTGCCTCACCAACTGAAGAACCAAGTCTGCCCTACTATTTACCCATAGCTGGAGGGAGAATATTTGGATTCATACCTTTCCCAAGGGTATTAGTGCTGTGTGAAATGCAATCGGCCTCGTCCAGGATTTGAACTCGAATCGCCGTGTCCATTTCCTGCGACGATAACCAGTACACCACAGGCACCTCCATTAAGAAAGACTCATTTATACACACTTTCTTTTCTCTTGTTATTTGCTCAAACATCAATCACTATTTTAACAACACTTTTCATGAATTTAAAGTCCTGACGAAGGTTATTATAACCGAAATGTTCAACGTCGGCTTTCATAATAAATTCATCAATTTTTGGATTATTTTATTTTTTTAATCTTTTCTTCATACTGTCGGATTTAATTTCCTTATTTACATCCACAAATATGTATGCATATATTCATGTATGAATGTATGTATATATGACTGTTCAATGAAAACAGTTTAAGAATAAGTTACTGTTGTCACAGTATGTAAACAAAATCCAGATTAAAATGGCACATTATAACCAGACTTTTATTAGAGGAATATATTAAAGATATTCCAATATACGGAACAATTAGAGATACGAGTTTAAGTCATGGACGAAACTGCGTTTCTCTTCATAATTATGCTCTCATGAAAAGTATGAATCTGTCCCCCCAAATTAAATTTGACGGCAACTAGTCTTGGAGGAGAAAGACTCTTAATTCCTACCAGATGTACTCCGCTTACATTCTGCCAGTAACAAAGGGATTTGGTAAATGTCAACAATTACCTAAACCAATGAAAAGGAAAATCAAATACAAGGTGGTTTTGAGACTAAAAACGTTTCCTTATTTTTTGCCTTGTACCAAATAATTATCAATACATTTACGCACAAAAAAATAATAGATCCAAATAATAATAATAATAATAATAATAATATGAAATTTCAATTCGACCATACAAACAAATGGTATATGCACAACCCGGCATCTGTCCTATAAATGACACACATAAACTCATATGGGACTTTAATATACAAACGGATCACCTAATCCCGGCCAGAAGACCAGACCTCATAATAATCAACAAAAAAAAAGAGAGAATCTGCAAAATTGTCGACTTTGCTGTCCCAGCGGTCATAGAATAAATCTGAAGGAAAGGGAAAAGAAGGATAAGTACCTCGACCTTGGTAGAGAATTGAAAAAGCTGTGGAACATGAAAGAGACGATTGTGCCAATTGTGATTGGTGCGTTGGGCACAATAACTAAAGGATTGTTAAAGGGCCTGGAGGACTTGGAAGTTGGCGGACGGGTAGAGACTATCCAAACTACAGCATTACTAAGAACGGCCAGAATCCTGAAACGAGTCCTGGAGAAAAACTCTAAAGGAGTTAGATAATAATAATAATAATAATAATAATAATTATTATTATTATTATTATTATTATTATTATTATACATTTGACCATACAAACAACCCAGCATCTGTCCTGGAAAATGAGTCCCACAAACTCCTCTGGAATTTTGACATACAAACGGATCACCTAATCCCGGCCAGAGGACCAGACTTTATAATAATAAAAAAAAAGAAGAAAAAAAAAGAACTTGCAGAATTGTGGACTTTGCAGTCCCGGCTGACCACTGAGAAAAACTGAAAGAAAGTGAAAAGAAGGATAAGTACCTGGACCTTGCTAGTGAATTGAAAAAACTATGGAACATTAAAGCAACGATTATACCGATTGTAATTGGCGATCTTGATACAGTCACCGAAGGATTAATAAAGGGACTGGTGGAGTTGGAAATAAGAGGACGGGTAGAGACCATTCAAACTACATCATTGTTGGGATCAGCTAGAATACTGAGAAAAGTCCTGGAAACTTGAGGCAACGTGCTGTCACTCAAACTCCAATGAAAGACCATCAATTAACGCTGATGTGAAAAACTCTCAAGAAATTTCCAATTTTGTTATATAGCCATTTACTAAATTTAATTTGGCACAAGGACAGAAGTATGGAATATCCGGAGATAATTGAGTTCCCTTGCAGTGACTGGCCTGCTAGCGTATATCGCAAATCATTACGTCACACGTGGTGCTCCCTTCCTGATGTGTATTTAGCCAATCCCTCTGCACAAGAAGAATGTGACACAAGGTCAGTTTTATAGACCGGTTGCAATACTAAGGTTGAAGAGCTCAGTCTGCCCTACAATTTTAATCAAAGCTGTAGGAAGAATAATTGAATTCATATCTTTTCCAAACGTCTTAGCGCCATGGGAAATTCAAATAGCCTTGTCGAGGATTTGAACTCAGGTCACCGTATCCATTTTCTACGACAGTAATCACGAGCGTCTCGGACGACACGTTTACAGACTCTTAACTATTTGAGTGTAAACCTTATTTCTGATAATAAAATTAAGGGAAAAAAACAACAGTGTGAGTAATCAATTTGAGAGATAACAAGGAAGAGAGAGAAAATAAAGCTACGAAAAATATAAAAATAAATGGATGAAAAACCGCCAGAAACAAATAGTCTGCCGGATAGGTAAATAGAAAAATAGAAAGAAAAAAAAGAAAGGGAGAAAATAGAAAAAGAAAAAACGCGGGAAATAATTAATATGGCGGATAGATAAAACAGAAAGAAAAGCAAAGAAAAGCAGAAAAGAAGAGAAAAAATGAAGAGAAAATAGGTGAAAAAAACAAAAAACAACAACTACAAAAAGATAAACACTAAAAACAAAAACGAAGCTATAGAGGAAATAAATCCCCAATTCCCATCAGTCCAATGCAGAATTCAAGCATTTCCACAAAGGTCTATAAAACTTAGGTAGTAATGGTTTTCGCCCAGCCATACTAACCTATAATTTGTTGAACTAAGATGAGTTCAAGATTGTCTTTCCTCAAGATCGGTTACCCGATCGTAGAAAGAAAGAAGTAGATTCATGCCTTTTCACAAGGCATTAATGCAAAATGTATACAAACAGCTTCGACTGGAATTTGAACTCCGTTCGTCGATTCCATTTTTTGCTTCGATAATCATTATACCACCCACATAAATGGATAAAAATAAATGAAAAGGAAGAAAAATATCAATAAAATCACAAGATAAGAAAGAGTGAAAGAATATTACATTGAACTTGACATTTTCGTTAAGGAAATTAGGCCCTCAACTAGATGAATAAATAAAGAGGAAAAGGAGAGTAAATTACAGAAAAGAAATGGACCCCCAGTCGTCACCCCAAAAGTTAAGAATAATGATACAAGAAGGTGACTGGTGATATGGCACAAGGTTGATAATTATTTTCTTAAAACGGAAGTCGAAAGCCACTTTTTGACCCTGATTTCATTTTCAGGGCCAAGAAAAAATACATTTAAAAAAATTGCTCCTTAATCTACGTCTTTTTCGATATATTTTCTCTGATAAAACTGTTTGTTCATATGAATTTAAACGCCACCCGCTCTCTCTCTCTCTCTCTCTCTCTCTCTCTCTCTCTCTCTCTCTGATTGCCCTTTCCTACATCTTTTCATCTAATCTTGCTTAAACATTCCTTTTCTTTCAATATTTCATTCTTTTTTTTTTACTCTGTCTCTGTCTTCATCTCTGTGTGTGTGTGTGTGTGTGTGTGTGTGTGTGTGTGTGTGTGTGTGTGTGTGTGTGTGTGATTGCCTTTTCTTGCATTTTTTCATTTAATCTTGCTTGAACACATTTCTTTTCTTTCTTTCTTTCTCTCTTTCTTTCTTACTTTCTTTGACAATGTCTCTGTCTCCATCTCTCTCTCTCTCTCTCTCTCTCTCTCTCTCTCTCTCACACACACACTCACATACACACATATATATACACACTGTTTGATTGCCTTTTCCTGCTTCTTTTCATCTAATCTTGTTGAAACACATTCCTTTTCTTTCTTTCTTTCTTTCTTTCTTTCTTTCTTTCTTTCTTTCGTAAGTTTGTCTTGATTAGGCTCTTCCGGGCTGCGTATGTGCGTGCCTGTCTGTGTATGTTTATACGTGTATACTTTAGTTAATGTATGCACAGATCGATATGCACCATGCACTGCTATCAATCGAACACGCAAAAAGTTATGTGCAGATTAAACCAAGTCCGTCCTTTCTTCCGTCCTCTGTTTGTCCGCCCGTGCGTCCAACCGCTGGCCCGCCCGCCCGTCAGCCTGCCAGGCCGCCACCAGCTTGTCAATGAAACTCCCAGCTCCTCACCACCACCCCACCTATACCGCCAGTTTGCTACCGTGGAACTGGAAGATAGCGCTTCTCCTATTAACATCTTCCGATGTTAAAACAGAAAATTGGCTGTGCGATGAACGTCTTCATTAGAAGGATATTGGCTTGGTGGGCCACTAAACAGCTGACCCGGCTGTATTTGCTTGATAAGGATATCAACGAAAGAATGGACCAGGGCTTAACGTCAACCCTGCCAACCACAGCCGAGTGATGATTCTACCAAATTCATCCTTTTCTTGATATGTCAGCCAAGATGATGAGAGTGCCGATTGAAAAATATTCAGATTAAGAAGCCATACACACGGCTTTACTCTTCGTTCATTTTTCTTCATTTTTCATTTTCTTCTTTCTTTTTCCTTCTTGATATCCTTTAGACTTTTCAACTCTCCTTCTTTGATTCTCTTTACCTGCATTCTTTCTTTCTTTCTGTCTTTCTTCTTTCTTTTTAATGGTTATTCAATTCTTCGTCTTTTTTTTTTCTTTTACGGTGTTTAACGTTTTTTTATTTCCCTTCTTGCTATACTCACACACACATGTATGTGTGTGTGAGTATATATATATATATATATATATATATATATATACACACACATATGTGTGTGTGAGTATATATATATATATATTAGTTTGTGATCGTATTTCGTTTTCGTTTTGTCTTTACTATATTTGTTTCTTTGAATTTCGATTTTATTTATAATTCATTTATAATTTATTAAGCCCTTTCTTTCTTTTTATCTGACATAGTTTCTTTAGTTTTCATTCTTCTTTTTTTTCCTTCTTTTATCTTTTTAATAAGTCGACTTTTTTCTATTATCCTATTATTTCATACGAGCAAGGTTTTTTTTTATCTAATTATTTTTTTCTTTGCCTAATTTTATTCCGCTTCATTATGTCTTTGTGTTTTTGTTTTTTTATCGTTTACATCTTCACAATAATTTCGCTTTTCAAGTGATTTTTCCTTATTTGATTTCAGCGTTTTTTTCTTTCCTCTTTATTTCCCCGTCACCTATAAAATTCTACTAACTTTTTTCTGCTTTTTTCTTTCAAAAAGCTTTTATTCTTTTTACAGATATTTCCACTCTCTTATCTATCTATCTATCTATCTTCTTCAGCTTTTTTTCCTCTGCTTATTTCCCCGTCCCCTATAAAATTCTACTAACTTTTTTCTGCTTTTTTCTTTCAAGAAACTTATATTCTTTTGACAGACTGATATTTCCTCTATCATCTTTCTTTCTTTCTTTCTTTCTTTCTTTCTTTCTTTCTATTTTCTTCTGTTTTCTTATCTATGTTTATTTTCGCGTCCCTATAAACTTCTGAGAATATTTTCTGTTTTTTTCTATCAATTACTCTTATTCTCGTTATAGACAGGTAATTCTACCTTCTTTTTTTCTCTTTATGCTTACTTTTTTGTCCCTATGAACTTCAACTAATTTCTTTTTATTTTTGTTTTTTCTTTCAATAATTTTTATTCTTTAAAAAGACTGTTGTTTCCATCTTTCTTTCTTCTATTTGTTTATTTGTTTATTCATCATATTCTGTTTTTCCCCTTTAATTTCTTCATTTTCTCGTTTTCTTCATTCTCTTTCATTTTGTCTTTCACCTCTTCTCCCACCCCCTACCTCTCTCTCTCTCTCTCTCTCTCTCTCTCTCTCTCTTATCTATTTCCAATTCCTGATACAGCTCGCAATTTCCTTTCTTTTTGTGCTTTTCTTCGCCTCGTATTTCATTATTTTCTACTCACATCCATCCCCCGACTTCCAACCAGATTCATTACCATCGTGCCACCCCCACAAATTTCTTCTTTTTTTTTTTTTTCTATACCTTATCGTCAGTTCCAGGTTTCGGTGATGTGCTTTGCATTTCAGAAGTGATATTTGACGAGAGTCCTGCGAATTGCCGTCAAATTCAACTCTCCCTTTGTATGTACCCATTGATATTTCTTCATTAACTGAACATTTTCTGTGTGATAAAAGTGGACAGCATTTTATTGAGCCTTTTTTTTTTTCCTCGCCCGTTGTTGATAATAAAAATGGCAGCGACGCCATTCTAAAAAAGAATAAAAAAAGATAGAAATAAAATAATAAAGAACCGCTGAGCGCATCTATCGAAAATGTTATTTCTTTTATTTGAGGAATTGTTATTTATTGGTATCTAATTGCCTTCTTTCACGTTTTTGTTTCGTTGTTCTTTTTGTTTTTGTCAGTGAATTTTTTAAAAAGTTTACTCTTTGTTTTATTTTCGTATCTTTTTCTGTTTTTCTTCTGATAACTGTCGAGATCTAAACTGTATAAATAAATGAATAACACATATCGACACCATACACGCTTTTGCTTAACATGCTTTTCGCTTACTTCATAAATCGTAAAATTCTATTGAGGTTTTGGGCTCAGTACTTTATACATCCAAAAGTGAACGTGTCTTAACTGGAACAAAATTAAGTTATAAATTTAAAACAACCAATGTAATTTATGATATCCCGAGTAGGATCTAAGTTATGGAATTCCTTATAACTGATTTATTTGTCTAATTTTCTGGGAAGCTTGATCATTTTTAGTATTCGAACTATTGTCTTCATCCTTATTGTTATACTCATAATGTTTCGGCCGATGCGTCCTTCGAAGTCAGGAACCTTCACAGAACCTCAAAGACCGGATACAACTGTTAAGTTATAGTAATAGTCCTTGTTATTTTTACTTGTAGCTAGGATTGAACCTGCAACCTCTAGATGATCTCACTCAGAAGCACTTTTCAATCAAACGCCTTTATTCACTGCACTATTTGTGACACTTGCTTAACGGTATTAAACAATCTATCTCCATAGATTAAATAAAGGGTTTGGTTCGAGGTTCTGACAAGGCTACTGAGTTCGATATGAAGAAGGCCGAAAGACATACCTGCCGAGACGT
This sequence comes from Sepioteuthis lessoniana, assembly GCA_963585895.1. Classification (NCBI taxonomy): domain Eukaryota; kingdom Metazoa; phylum Mollusca; class Cephalopoda; order Myopsida; family Loliginidae; genus Sepioteuthis; species Sepioteuthis lessoniana. The sequence continues at coordinate 270,783 of CAUZXS010000233.1, read as the reverse complement.
TGTGAGTATAAAGATAAAGATAAAGACAATAGTCCGAATATTCTAAATGATGAAAAACTATTATTTACTCAAATAAAGCAAAGTTGGCAACCTTAGTCGAGAGTGACACAAAGGCTCCCTTTTCAATTGCTACCACACCATGGTGTAGGAGAGGGAGCTCCACTCTACCCTTGATCCTTACCTTATAATGCTGAGTGTTAAGCAAGGAGGGATCAAATACCATGTTTTGAGTCTTTGGTACGACTCAACCTGGGATTGAACCCCGCTCTCCCGGACGATTAGCGAACACTCTACTCATTAGGCCAATAAATGATTACGTATATTACTCATTGGCATAGATTAGCGATAAGAAACTTTGTTTTGCTTTGCACTTCAAGCAAGATTTCAGTTTTTCTTACATCTAGTCACTAACGTTACTATTACTACAACAATGTTCTATTTTTCTCAATATAATTCTAGAAACAACAAATTTTTCCAGTGATTTGATAATCAAATGTCTATTTAAATGCCGATAAACTATTGTGAAGCTGATTTTCAATGAGTAACGAAGATATTCATTCGAACTTCGACTTTCAAAGGTTTAACCTTTGCGAACTTAATTATTTAGGAATTTGACATCATTATCCAAATACACAAAACTACTGACAACACATGTCGACTAGAAAATAGAAAAAAAAAAGAAAATACATATAAATAAAAGAAAACAGAAAAAAAATATATATATATAGGCGCTTGTGATTTAATGTTTACCGTCGTAGGAAATGGACACCACAAACTGAGTTCAAATCCTGGACAAAGCTGTGTGCATTTCACAAAGCACTAATACCTTGGAAAAGATAGTAATTCTACTATTCTCTCTCTAGCTATGGGTAAATAGTAGGACAGACTAGGCTCTTTAACCTTAGTATGGCAACTGGTTTAAGAGAAATGGATACAACGACCTGAGTTCAAATCCTGGACAAAGCTGTTTACATTTCACCTAGCGCCATTACCCTTGAGAAAGGTGTGCATCCAACTATTCTCCAAGTCTAGAGGACAACTCTGATTTCGAACCTGTTAGACTCCACTTAAAATCGACCTTGTATCCCATCCTGCACGTGCAAAGGGGTAATATATATATATATATATATATATATATATATATATATATATATATATATATATATATATATATATTAGTAAGTAGATTATCTTGTGTGTATAATTTGTTGAAAATGACATAGTTGGATTTAGTGAATAGCTTTTCATTTGTCTTTTCTAACTGGCAAGCGAAATGTCGCAACTGTGGTTAAAACTTTTTAAAGAAAATGTCTAAAAGTCTTTACTTTGTGTGTGGAGTGGAGTATGTCAGTGTGTGTGCTAACCTACAGTCATGATCATGTAATTTCAAATTTATAAAGTATAGTTATGCTACAATGTACAGTTTTACCTTTTTGTTGTTCAAATATAATCAATTATATCAAAAGTTTAAATGAGGGGAGGCAAGATAACTTTTCCACTTTTCCGTGAACCCTGCACCCGAATAAAAAGATCATCGTATCTTAATGATTTGAAAGTAAAACAAACGCTGATATTGTCGAGATTAAATTTTAATCAAGGAATTCCTGAATGAAAAAGAATATCTTCGATATTGATATCTATTTATCCAGTATTTAAACAGTAATCAGGCAGAGCACTTTAGCTTTAGTATGGCATCGAGTCTACTCTGCTTCAAGATTAACCCTATTTCAAATCATATCGGTGGCAGGGAAGTAGGGTAAATCCAAGCTCCTTCCATACTGATCAAGTCATTTATAGCATACACAAATTCAAGCACTTATACATACTGATCAAGTGATTTATAGTGTACACAAACCCAAGCACTCTTCCATACTGATCAAGTCATTTATACCATACACAAACTAAATGTTTATCATTATAAACATGTAAATTTGATAATTAAACTCTTATTTTGCCATTTTAAATGCCAGGGTTAATTTTGCAGTTTTTCAACGAGAGTTAGGTTATGCACACACACACACACACACACACACACACACACACATGCACATACGCACATTTTCATCCACATACGGACTGTTTCGTTGTATCACAACTCATCAGTGTCGTTAGACGCCCGAGATGCTTCAAGCTGCGATCTAAACCCGGCTGTCTTTACGGCAACATTCGGATATCTTACCGTAGAGCCAATAGCAACTTCAGCGTAAGCGAGAAAATTTTATGCATATATATTATTTTTCCTTTGTTTACGTATGCGTTTAACAGCTACCAAAATGCTCAGTTCATTAGAAGAGTTTTGTGTTATGCGAGTTGCAACCGGTAATTCCTCGTGAGAGTGCTCAACCTTCGGTGGGGATGGAGGGAGCATATATATATTCTTAAGTGCCTGATGATTGTTGTTTTGCAAAAAACTCCACGAAACCCAGGGTCGCAATCTATATTCTATGAATTAAATATATATATATATATATATATATATATATATATATATATAATAGCTCTATTCTAGATATTGAGAACTGTCCATATTATATTGCACTTGTTTCGGCACATACCACAAAGTGATTTAGTGACAACCAACACTCTTATAATACAATATTATATATATATATATATATATATATATATATATATATATATATATATATATATATATATGATTTGAGAGTTAATAGTTTATCGGTAATTTTTAAACCTGCAGTTTGGTCTCATTTGTTTGCATGCATGGTTTTAAGTATTCCCAACTAGCTTTAATATTTTTATCTTATATTAACCATTTGTTTGCACTTATTTATATAGTTACAAGTATTCTTATCTAACACTAATAATTCTATTTAATATTAATCATTTGTTACCACACAGTTTGATAGTTTCAAGTATTGCTATTTATCTTTATAATTCTATTTATTAAATATTTCTACATAATTTAATTGCACACTTCTGTATTATCTCAAATTCGTAATCATCGTCAGTAAATGATTGAACAGCTCTATTTGACCCAAGGGACCTTAACAGGTATTATCACTTCGGGTCAGAGTGGACCTGGGAGTAATGTCAATGAAGGTTTGTGTTCTGGTTTCTTTGTTAAATCGCCAATCAACCTTCATAAGTTATTTAATGCCAAAGCCATTCTTGAAGAAGAACAGCGGTGGCACTATTTAACCCACATCTGGTGGGTAAGGGGTTCATGTCTTTCCCAAAGGTATTTGTCCAAAAGTGAACATAATAGCGTGACTGGAGTTCGAACTCGCTCATTCGAAGGTGCAGCCCAGCACATTAGCCAGCCACTAAGCCACGGGGGCTTCTTCTCATTCAGTCTTATGGTTTCAAGTATTCCTCACCACCGGATGTCATCATCATCATCATCATCATCATATCGCACCGCCGGCATGGATCTCCCTAACCCTCTCTCGCCACCCGTCTCTATCGTCCATCGCTCCCGGAAGGTTTTCTAGGCTATAATCATGTATCAGCACAGAGCTGTTGTATATAGGTTCTAGCTGGTCGTCCTGCCTTTGCTCGTCCATGTGAAGGGGTCAACAGGAGTATGTCACTTGTCATACTAAAGGCAATTCTTTTGGTTGGGTCTTGACCCACTGTAAGATATGTAGTTGATGTTCTAAGCCCTAAAAACTAGTTATAGAATATTTCGGCTATCCGTGTGTATATTGTGCATTGGAAATTACGAAAAACAGATTGTTCGCGGTCAGAGATTGTAAGCATTACTGACAGAATTGGGCTATTATCATAAAAGTGCTTTGCAGAAAGAAACTATCAGTATCCGGGTATTAATGAAAGCATTATTGACTAAATAGGATTTGTATACGTTTTACTATAGATGCATTGCTAAAGGTATTTCTACAAAAAAAAATAAATGAAGGAAGAAAGGGAATCTCTGTGGTCAAGAATTAATGCAAGCATTATAGACAAAACAAGGTATATATAATATAAATGCTTTGCTTGGAATTTTTTATAAATAGAATTGAAAATCAGAAAGAATTATTGTCAGTCATCACTTATCAGAACGGTTGTTATTGACAGAAGAATTCTGAACGAGATTGTTTGCATTCAGCTTCGTATTAAAGTCTTTAAGAAAGGTATGAATCAATCTCTTTTCTCCCAAGTTATGGGTAAATAGTGAGACAGACTGAACTCTGCACCCTTTGTATGACAACCAATCTTTGAGTAGAAAAACTGAATTCAAACCAACTGTGCTCAACTGAAAAACTGACCTTGTGTTGTATCCTGTTCGTAGCGAAGATTTAGAGTAACTAAGTACTCACAAAATAGAGCTATTAAATGAGGCTATTGAAAAGAGCTATTAGATCGGGATATTAAATAGAGCTATTAGATAGAACGATTAAATAAGGCTTAAACAAAGCTATTAAATAGGGATATTAAATAGAGCTATTGAAAAGGGCTATTAGATAGAGCGATTATACAGGGCTTAAACAGAGCTATTAAATAGGGGTATTAAATAGAGCTATTAGAACGATTAAATAAGGCTTAAACAAAGCTATTAAATAGGGATATTAAATAGAGCTATTGAATAAGGCTATTAAAAAGAGCTATTAAAAAGGGATATTAAATAGAGCTATTGAATAGGGCTATTAGATAGAGCGATTATACAGGGCTTAAACAGAGCTATTAAATAGGGGTATTAAATAGAGCTATTAGAACGATTAAATAAGGCTTAAACAGAGCTATTAATTAGGGGTATTAAATAGAGCTATTGAATAGGGCTATTAAAAAGAGCTATTAAAAAGGGATATTAAATAGAGCTATTGAATAGGGCTATTGTTACAATCATAATGAGTTGCTTTAATGATTTAGATATAAAAAGCATGATCATTTCTTTAACGATATGAATGCATTGTAAGTGATTTTGCCTTAGAAATGCATTGAAAATCGAAAAGGAAGAAACTGTCAAAGGTCAGAAATAAAAGTAATCATTACTAATAGAATAGGGTTGTAATATGATGAATAATTTTAGAACGGAAATCTTGGATGAAATTTATTGTCTTCATAGATTAACAAGTGTGTACCAAGATGAAAAGCTATTGGACAAAAAAGAATGAAAAAGACCACAATGAATTTTCAATCAAATTAATTCTTTAAACACATAAGCTGATTGAAAACTTAATTTTCATAATCTAAGAAAAATAAGAAAATTATACTTTTTTTAGAATATGTGAATCATTATAAAATATTGTTTGTTTGTATATTTATTTGTTTGTTTGGTTGGTTGGTCGGTTGGTTGGTTGATTATTTGGTTAATCGTTTGTTTTGTTGGTAGGTTGTTTGTTTGGGCTATTTGATTGGTTGGTCGTTTGTCTGATTGGCTGTTTTGTTTGTTTGTTTGTTTTTTGTATGTTTGATTGGCTGGTTGTTTGCTTATTTGTTTTGTTGGTTGTGTGTTTGGTTGTTTGTTTGGATGGTTGATTTGTTGGTTGTTTAGTTGGCTGTTTGATTGGTCGGTTGGTTGGTTGTGTGTTTAGTTGTTTGGCTGTTTGGATGTTTGTTTGGATGGTTGATTGGTTGGTTTTTGTGTTCTTTGTGTTTTTGTGTTTCGTTGGTTAGTTGTTTGCTTCCATGTTTAGTTGGTTGTGTGTTCGGTTGGTTGCTTCGTTGTTTTTTGTGTGTTTAGCTATTTGGGTGTTTGTTTGGATGGTTGATTAGTTGGTTTAGTTCCTTGATTGGTTGGTTGTTTGGTTGTTTGGTTGGTTGGTTTTTTGTTTGCTTGCTTGCTTGCTTGCTTGCTTGGTTCATTGGATGGTTAGTTGTTTATTTGCTTGGTTGGTTGTTTGGGATGGTTGATTGGTTTTTTGTTTGCTTGATTGGTTGGTTGTTTGGTTGGTTGCTTGCTTGCTTCGATGGTTGGTTGATTGGTTGTGTGTTTAGTTAGTTAGTAGGTTAGTATTTTGTTTATTTTGTTGGTTGGTTTGTTTCTTTGTTTTATGGCATATCAATCTACATGGGTTATTTAATGCCAAAGCCATTCTTGTAGTGGTACAAATAAAACAATGTTAAGTGGGATAAGGTTTGGTTTCATTATCTAATGACATATCAACTATCATTGGTTATTTAATTCCAAAACCATCTTTATAGAAAAAACAGGTGTGATTGTATTTTACTCACAGCTGGAAGGATGAGGTGGTACATAAGGGTATTAGTCCGAAAGCACTAACACCCTTGGGAAAGGTATGAATCCAATTATTCTCCCTCCAGTTATGGGTAAATAGTAGTGTATTGGTTAAAGCGATGGACTGTGGAATCGTAGTAAGCGAGTTCGTACTCCAGTCGCGCTATTACGTTCACTTTCGGGCAAATACCCTTTGGGAAAGGTATAAACCCCCTTATTCTCCCAGATATGGGTTAAATAGTACCACGACTGCCCTTCTAGCAGAATAGCTTTGGCATTAAATAACCTACAAAGGTTTATATTCCATTAAACAAAGAAACCATCAACCAAACCAACACATATACTCATATATACGTACATATATACATACGCAATAGTACTACAGTAGTTCTTCTAATAGAATTGCTTTGTCTTTAGATAACCCATGAAGGTTGATATACCATTAAACAAAGAAACTGAAACCGAAAACTGAATAAAAAACCTCTGGATCATTTTTTCGTGGTTATGGTTTTAGCGAATAAAAATGATATTTCAACAGATTTATTTGACCCGTAGATTGGACCCTAACAGGTACGATTATTCCAGATCCGAGTAGAGTTGAGAGTAATAACAACGAAGGGATGCGTCACACTCATCAGATCTCCAGAACTAGGGCTTAACTATCAGATGTAGTTTACCTAAAACATCTCTTTTAGATGGGCTCCTACCCCTCTGCAGGAAGGTTACAGTCAGTGTATTCTGAGCCCAAACGGCTTGGAAGTGCACGTGAAGAGATTCATAAATTAAGGAAAAAATATATATATATTTTATCATATTTACCCAACCCTTCCGCTCGGGCAGGATATGACACAAGGTCAATTTTTTTAAAGCGGAGTTTAAATTCAGAGTTTTCCTTCTTCTAGACTAGTTGCCTGACCAAGGCTGAAGAACCCAGTCTGCCCTACTATTCACCCATAACTGGAGGGAGAATAATTGGATTCATACCTTTCCCAAGGGTATTAGTGCTATGTGAAATGCAATCAGTCTCGTCCAGAATTTGAACTCGTGTCGCCGTGTCCATTTCCTACAACGATAACCATTACACCACGAGAACCTCCTAATAATCATTACACCACGGGTACCTCTTAAAAATAATAATATATTTTACACACACTACATATTTAGCTGCTCACATCTTTTGGGGTCCCGCGCAAACTATGAAAGAATTAAAGGGAGTTAAAAAGAATAAACTATTCCAACCAGTGTCTGATCACAGTTTGACAATTCTATTCACCATGCTGTCATCTGCTTGATCATTCTAACCTCCTCCGTATAATAACGAAAGAATAAAGTCCTAACGGTTAAATCGCTGGACTACGAACTCCAGTCACACTATTATGATCACGTTCGGACGAATACTCTTGAGAAAGGTATGAAAACACTTATCTTCACAGCTATAGGTTAAATAGTACTACTACTGCTCCTCAAGAAAAATGGACTTGGCATTAAATTACGAAAGAAGATTGATATATCATTAAACAAAACAATAATTAATCGAAGTGAAAATTGATGAACATTTCAGGTCGAATTAAGATCATTTTTTTTTGTCATCATAAAGCTATGATAAACTAAGATTTTCCTAAATGGTTTTGGTTGATTGAGTTTTATGGCATATCAACCTTTGTTGGTTATTTTAGGCCAAATCCATTTTTATACGAATAAACAGTTCTATTTCAAACAATTCAGCTTAGCATGAGTACACAGTTTAATTGTCAAAAACATTTCTATTTCAAACTATTCAGTTTAGTCAAACAGTTCTTATTCAGCTAATTCAGTTTAGTATAAGTATAGATTTTGTTCCCACACAGATAAATGTCTAAACAGTTTTATTTTAAAAAATTCAGCTTAACCTAAGTACAGTTTCGATGTCAAAAACAGCTCCATTTCAAACAATTCAGTTTAGCATAAATACACAGTATAAATGTAAATACACAGTTTAATTGTCAAAAAGCATTAATTTCAAGCTATTCAGTTAATTCAAACAGTTCTAATTTAAACGATTCAGTTTAGTATAAGTATAGTTTTTGTCTACACACAGATAAATATCAAAACAGTTCTATTTTAAACTATTCAGTTTAGCTTGATTACAGTTTCAATGTCAAAAGCAGTTCTATTTTAAGCTGTTGAGTTTAGCTTGAGTACGCGGTTTAAATATAAAAAAAGTTCTATTTCAAATAATTCAGTTTAGCATAATTATGCATTTCAGTTCTATTTAACCCATAGATAGGATCCTATAAGATGCTACCACTCCGGGCCAGACTGGACCTGGGTATTCTGCATTCCCCAAAGCTTCAGCATTACTAGAATCTCACCATCAGATTGTTTAGTGTCATAATCAGGACGTTTGTTGGGGAGCTTAACTCTCTGCAGATGTGCAGTCGGTGTATTCTACTGCCCCAGCTGACAGGGTCATCAGTCATTTTTAAATGTAAAAACAATTCTCTTTTAAACAATTCAGTTTAGCATTAATCATTTGTTTGCACTTAGTTTAAATGTCAAACACTTCTATTTAACCCATTGATAGGACCCTATTAGGTGTTACCAATATCAAATCCTGGACGAGACTGATTGCATTTCACATAGCACTAATACCCTTGGGAAAGGTATGAATTCAATTATTCTCCCTCCAGCTATGGGTAAATAGTAGGACAGGCTAGGTTCTTCAGCCTTGGTGAGGCAACTAGTCTAGGAGAAGGAAAAACTCTGAATTCAAACCTGTTAAACTCCGCTTAAAAATTGACCTTGTGTCGTATCCTGCCCAAGCGGAGGGGTTGGTAAATAGTACCACTGCGGGCCAAAGTGGACCTGGGAATGATGGCAATAAAGGGGTACTCTGCATTTCCCAAAGCTACTGCATTACTGGAGACTCACCATCAGATGGTTTAGTGTCATACCAGGACACCCGTTGCAGGAGTCTTACCCCTCTGCAGACATGCTGTCGGTATATTCTACAGCCCCAGCCGACTGAACAACATAATGGTTTTGATGTCTAAACTAAGAGTTACATCAGGAATTCTTTGGTACAATAATCTACAACTTTAATTTCAGGGAAATTAAATCCCTGTAACCATAACCACTGTAAGTAAGTATATGAGATCATCTTTTTCATACATCACCATGGCGCGAAAAACGCTGAGGTATTGAAAATAATCAAAATTGGGTTTCCGGAATTTTAGACTTCTGAAATTCAGAAACCTTTCACAACGATACAGAATGAAAAATATACAGTTATACGCTGTAATACTTTAGCCTATGCAAATGATAGATTCTTAAATTGAGATTCTGCTCACCAGACAAAGAATTCAAGTGTATTCATTCACTTTATACCCCTGTATGAAAAAAAAAATCTTAATGGGGTATGTTGTGAGTGATGACACACAAAATACCTTGTTTCTAGAGAGTGGAATATTTTTTAATTATGTAAAGATCATCGTGTACGCGTGAAACTTTTAGTTATGATTTAGTTGCATTTAAAAAGAAAATGTTTTTTTCTTATCTCTATCTCCTTCATTTAGCGCTTTTTTATTTGATTCTGTGAGTTAGTACTTTTCATTCTCTCTCTCTCTCTCTCTCTCTCTCTCTCTCTCTCTCTCTCTCTCACACACACACACACACACACACACACACACGCGCGCACACACACACACATATACATATACTCAAATGAGCTCATTTTTCTATCTATCTATCTATCTATCTATCTATCTATCTATCTCAGTCTATTCATATCTATCTATCTATCTATCTATCTATCTATCTAAGTCTATTCATATCTATCTATCTATCTATCTATCTATCTCAGTCTATTCATATCTATCTATCTATCTATCTATCTATCTATCTATCAATCAATCAATCTATCTATCTAGCTAGCTAGCTATCTCAGTCTATTCATATCTATCTATCTATCTATCTAAGTCTATTCATATCTATCTATCTATCTATCTATCTATCTATCTATCTCAGTCTATTCATATCTATCTATCAATCTATCTATCTATCTATCTATCTCAGTCTATTCATATCTATCTATCTATCTATCTATCTATCTCTCTATCAATCAATCTATCTATCTATCTATCTATCTATCTATCTATCTATCTAAGTCTATTCATATCTATCTATCTATCTATCTATCTATCTATCTATCTATCTCAGTCTATTCATATCTATCTATCTATCTATCTATCTATCTATCTATCTATCACTTTCCTTATATCCCGACCGTCTGGAAACTGCCAGGAGTAATGTTTCCGTTTGTATTCTTAGTTCATTTTTTCAATTTGTTTTCAAATTTTGGTTAGAAGTTATTTTCCTATATATGAAAAAACATATATCTAATTTTAATGACTTTCATTATCACTGCGTTTCCGGGTATGAAGATATAGGAAAAGGATAATCTCATATACATACTTACATACTTATATACATACTTATATACTTACTTATATACTTATATACATACTTATATACTTATTGTGTGCGTGTTTGTGGATGCAGTCTGTCGCTGAGTATCCTGTATTTCCATCTTATTAGAAATGAACATTTTCCAAAATAACAATTTCTCATCTTCTTGATGGAATTATATTTCTATAAACATTTAATTACATAGGTTTTATTGGGGAATGATTGTGGCAATAAAAGTGATGTAATGGGGGGATAACCCATCAAGTATGTCATCATACGAAATCTTAATTTTTGTTTTGATTCGAATACAAGCTTCCGACATCTGTTAGAAATACTTAAATATCACGAATACCACATAGGCCACACTTTGTATTCTTCATTTTAATCGTGATATATTTTGTATAAACATTTATGTTACTATTACAAATGATACTTCATATAATACTAGCCGAAAAAAGTCCATGTAATATAACGGAAGCTATCAATTACAAGAGGAATAGTCCGAACATATCGATATTTTTATCATTCAGGGTTTTCGGACTATAGTCTTTATCTTTATTGTTATATTCACAACGTTTCGGCCGATATGTCCTTTGGCCTTCTTCAGGTGTTACAGGTGTTAACAATAAAGATGAAGACAATAGTCCAAAAAACCCTGAATGATAAAAATCATCAAGCTTCGTCTCAGAAACTCAAACAACTAATATCGATATTTGTTTCAATTAGTTTCGTATGACACAATGCCACATTTTTAGGATACCCAATGAGGTTTGACTGATTAAAGTCAGCTATTTATTAACCACAGCTCCACGACAAGACGCCATAACATCACTAATTTTAGCATAGTTTTAGCATAGTTTTGCCCAAAAATACTTACATGGATCACAGTGAAATTTGAAATTACCTTCTGGTGATTCTAAAAAGTTCTCGATCCATCCAAGATGAGAAATAATTTTTTTTTTTTTTTTGTTTTTATCTACTTTATTCTTCGAAGAGTAATAATAGCAACCATGAAGATCAGAATATCATGAAACTCAGCGTTGCGGGGGAAAATTATGATATTTTCATCTTGATTGATTATTGCTGTATTTCTTCTACCTAACGAGTATTGGTCATTGTTATGCAATTTTTTCAATATGCTTATATTTAAACATTGAACATATTATTTTCAAAGATAGACACTGGGTGCTACAAATTCAACCAAAATGTTTTTCAAAGGGTAAAAGAGATCACTGAAAAAATTAATTTTTATCATGCCCATCCCGACAAGTTCCAAAATACCCTACTGTTGAGTAAGTTGAAGCATTCAATGGGGTATTTTGGAAAACACCAGTAATTGACACAAAATAATTATTAAATTTTCAATGAATTTTAGCCTCAGCTAGGTTGATTTTTTAAAGTAAAAATTCCCATATACCTAGGGTTTATTTTTACATCAATTATTCTTGTTTTATTCTAGAATATAAGCCGAAAGATCCACAGAGAACACAAGTTTCTACTGAAAACGTTTTGTTCAGTTATTTTTGTATTAATCAGGAAGAATACTGGTTATATTTTTATTTTCTTTATTTCCAAAAAGAGAAAATGAATTTACAATTTTTGGTGAGCACAAGACCCAAAGAATTTGAAGGGAGGGGAAAGAAAAAGAAAAAAGACAAAGAAAACATTGTTGTCCATGGTTCCGTAACTAGTTTCTTTCTCGACTAGTCACACTAGAATTTATTTAACCATGATTTATTCCCATTCATCTCTGACACGCAACAGTCACCAATATGAAAAAACCTACTGAAAGCCAATGAGGAGAAAAGTGATGTATGTACAATAATGATGAGGAAGAGATTTTATCGAGGTAAGTGATTCTATGGAGGTAAGTTATAAAAAAATAAATAAATAAAATAAATTCATAGTTCAGCGTTATCTGCCATCGTAGATGTAGGACGAATAAAAGTATTATTACGGAAACTTTTCAAAATGCTTATTATTAGCTCAACAAATTGATTAACTTCAGTAATCAGAGCAACATAATATTGAATAGTTTCACACGGACAGTGTCACGAACTTTTATGCTTAAAGGATGTCCATATTCCCAAATGTTTGTGGCCTGATCGCCATAAGACGGATCCTTCTCAGTAGATATGACATTTAATGGAAGAATATGGTCTTTATAAATTTCATAAGCAATAATTTGTGTGGAGTGTTCCGGCAATTCTTTTGCTATTCTAAGTGAATGTTTTTGTCTTGCAGATATTTTTCTTTCTAATATCAGTCTATTGAGTCATTTCAGATTTCTAAATGAGAATTTTAGTTTTCTTGGAGAGAATTCTACTTGCCTACGTGAGAATTTTTGATCACTTAGAGAGAATTTGAGTTCTCTTGGTGAGAATTCTAGCGCTTTTGGTGAAAACTTTAGTTCTCTTGATGAAAATTCTAGTTTTCTTGGTGAAAATTCTAGTTCTCTTCCTGCAAATTCAAGTTCTCCCGATAAGGATTCTCGCTCTTTTGGGAAAAATTTTAGTTCTCTCGATGAGAGTTCTAGTTATCTACGTGAGGATTATAGTTATTTTTTTGAGAATTTTATTTCTCTTAGAATTCTAGTTCGCTTGGTGAGAATTCTAGTTCCTCTCTTGAGGATTCTAGTCCTTTGGTGAGAATTCTAGTTCTCTTGATGAGGATTCTAGTCCTTTGGTGAGAATTCTAGTTCTCTTGATGGAAATTCTTGTACTCTTGGTGAGAATTCCAGTTCTCCAATTGAGAAGTCTAGTTCTCTTAAGGGAAATACTTCTTCTCTTGGTGAGAATTCTAGTCCCCGTGATGGAAATTTTTGTTCTCTTCGTGAGGATTCTAGTTCTCTACGTAAGAATTGTACTTCCTTTGGTAATATACTAGTTCTCTTCGTGAGAATTCTAGTAGTCTTGATAGAAATTATAGTTCTTTTGTTGCGAATTCGAGTTCTCTTGGTGAGAATCCTCGTTCTCTTGGTGCGAATTCTAGCTCTTTTGGTGAAAACTTTAGTTCTCTTGTTGAAAAAATTCTACTTTTCTTGGTGAAAATTCTAGTTCTCTTCCTGCGAATTCAAGTTCTCCCGGAGAGGTTTCTCGATCTCTTGGTGAGAATTCTACTTCTCTTAGTGAGATTTATAGTAATCTTGATAAGAATTCTTGCTCTCTCGATGAGAATTCTAGTTCTCTTGTGAGAATTCAAGGTCTCTTGCTGAGAATTCCTCTTCTATTGATGAAAATTATAGTTCTCTTGGTGAGAATTTTTGATATCTTCTTGTAAATTATATTTCTTTTGGTGAGATTTCTTATTCTCTTTGTTAGAATTCTGGTTCATTTGGTGAGATTCCAATTTCTCTTGGTGAAAATTCTAGTTATCTTGATGAAAATTATAGTTTCGTTGGTGAGAATTCTGGTTCTCTTTGAGTGAATTCTAGTTCTCTTAATGGAAATTCTTGTTCTCTTGGCGAGAATTGTAGTTCTCCAAGTTCGGATTCTAGTTCTCTGGGTGAGTAATCGAGTTCTCTACGTGAGGGTTCTAGTTCTCTTGATGGAAATTATAGTTCTCTTTGTAAGAATTCTTGTTTTCTTTGTGAGAACTCTTGATCCCTTGGTAAGAATTCTACTTCTCTCTGTAAGAATTATAATTCTCAGTTCTCTATATGAGGCTTCTTGTTGTCTTCGTGAGAATTCTTGTTCTCTTGGTGAAAATTCTAGTTTGCTACGTGTGGATTCTCTTTTGTTTTCTGAGAATTCTGGTTCTCTACGGGAGGCTTCTAGTTCTCTTGAATTAAATTCTTGTTCTATTAGGGAGAATTCTTGTCCTCTTGCTAAGAATTCTTGTTCTCTCGATGGAAATTATAGTTCAGTTGGTGAGAATTCTACGTACTTAGGGCATCGATAGATTTAATAAAAGAAAATGGTCTTACACTGAAAAAGGCAAGAAGCAGACGATACCCCGCACAAACTATTACGGATACGGTCTACACTAATGACATAAGCGCTGCTGGCAAATACAGCCGCCCAGGCCGAATCCCTGCTGCTTAGTCTGGAACAGACAGCAGGTGGCATAGGTCTCCATGTCAATGCAAACAAAACGAAGTACATGCGCGTTAATCAAAGTGGTGATATCTCAACAATAAATGGTAGCTCTCTGAAACTAATGGACAAGTTCGCCTCCCTGAGAAGCAGTGTCTCATCTACAAAAATGACATTAATACGCGACTAGCGAAAGCATATATAGGCAATCTGTCATATGGAAATCAGGCCTATCCGATAAAAAAAACGCAATTTTTCCAAGCAACGGTCGTGTTCATACAACTGTATGGATGCACCACTTGGACGCTGACAAAACGCATAGAGAAAAAGCTTGACGGAATTTGCACAAGGATGCTACAAGTTATATCAAACAAATCCTGGGAGCAACATTCCGCAAAACAGCAGGTGTACGGCCACCTACCACCCATCTCAAAAAACATCCCCATTAAACGAACAAAACATATGGACACTGCTGGAGGAGCGACGTTCTCCTATGAAACCCTTCACACGGACACGCAGAGTATGACGACAAGACAGAACTTATCTACAACAGATCTGTACAGACACATGATGTAAGACCGGCTGTAAGAGATGGATGGCTAGAGAGAGAGAGTTAGGGAAATCTGTGCAAACAGCTCAACATGATGATAATGGTGATAAAGAGTACACATATATCTTTTAATCTACGAGGTGGATACTTGGAGTAATAACTTGAAGTGGCCACCTCGCTGTAGAATAGTGGTTAGAGATTTTCTCGTCAATTATTACTGGGTTGTGAGTTAGATTTTCACTGGGTACTCCACACTTGTGGCCTTGTTTTAAATTTTGTACACGAGAACAAGGAGTAAGGAAACTTGGTGGAAAACAATAGTATAAAACAATGCTACAGTTATTCTTTATATGCATAATGAATTCAGCATTCTTTTCGATAAAAGTGTAGTACAATTTGGTGTAATTATTTGCTGACAAATCTGAATGCAATAAATAAAATTAACTCTAAAAATTAAGTAATTAAAAAGAATAACAGTGCAACTTATTTCCTGTGTATGATATTCTCAACATGTTACTCTTGAGAATATCATACACAGGAAAAAAGTTGCACTGTTATTCTTTTTAATTACTTAATTTTTAGAGTTAATTTTATTTATTGCATTCAGATTTTCGAGCCTGTTTTGTTTTTCGTTTGTTTTTGTTTTTTTTGTTTTGTTTTTTTTTTGTTATTTAAGACGACGAGACAAATGAAAAGAAAATGGCGTGAAAAATAGACTTGTAAAGAAATGGCGTCACAGAACAATTACTTGAGTTGACTGGAAGCCATGACCTTGACGTTTATCTGTTAATAGTTTTGCTTTTAAATCTAAGTGCAATGCTGATGACATATAAGTGATTTTATGAAGCGCACCAGCGTCGCATACAAGTTTATTCATTGTCTTATTTACTTTTTCGATAATTGTCTAATTTTCTTATTTATCAATATTTCACTTGCAAGTTGTCAAAGAAAAAACGAAACCAAAGAAATAAAAAAAATTATTTCCACACACACACACATACGTATACACCCACCCACACACACACACACACACACACACATATATATATATGGATATATATATATATGTATATATATATATATATATATATATATATATGAATAAGTTCTGAACACACACAACACACACACACACACATATATATATATATATATATATATATATATATATATGTGTGTGTGTGTGTGTGTGTGTGTGTGTGTGTGTGTGCTTATGTTCAGAATTTATTCATACTTATAGACACACACACACACACACGCACACACACACACATAAATAAGTGTGTACATGTGTGTTAACAAACATATATGTAAATGCTTATCTATGTGAACATCTACATAGACACAGACTTACATCACTATCTGCATGCTTATATCGATATACGCTTACATACACACACACATATATATATATATATATATATATATTGCATATGTAAGTGTATAACTGTATACCAATGTAAAATCTCGCACGTATTTCATATATATATATATATATATATATATATATATATATATATATATATATATATATATATATATAATATAATATAATATAATATAATATAATATAGTGTTTATTAATAACTGTTGTCAACAAAAATGGCTATTTTAAAATACTGTCAAATCGTTACTAAAAATTTCACGCCTGTATGGCGAACTTGAGATAATTAAAAATAATTCGCTGATTGAATACAAAGTATATATATATATATATATATATATATATATATATATATATATATATATAGCTTCTTGACTTCATAAAGGGATGTGATGGGATTAAATGCGCATAAATTCATTGTGTCCTGTAAGTTGAATATTTGCAGGATCAAATATTGGTCTACCGTATGCATGGTATATTTGGAAATTGTGAGTTGGGTGGGGGGATCCTCAGACAGTTTCGAAAAAAAGCCCTTATCTCCCTCAAAACAATCGAGGTAAACTTTATATGTTGGATTTAGTCATAAACAATTTCAATTTTTTAAACAAGTTTTAGCAACGCATTTCAAACTTCCAATATTTTAAGGACAATCGGAAATTACTAGATTAAAGTGTTCCCCTGAACGTACTCTTTCACAACTACAATTAGAGTACGAATTATAATTTTGTCTATGTTCTTACGCTCCTGAAATGGACGAACGAAAAGTCCGAAATTAGTTTTCAAGGTTTCGTTCAGATCAAAAATCATTGAGAGATAAACTCAGAACAAGATGCTTCTCAGACCTTGAAGAAGATGCTTTAAAAGAATCCGTGGAATGCAAATCGCGCGTAATTACTCGAAAATTAGTATTTGCCCTCAACACAACTCAAACTATAATCTGCCGCAACTTGAAAAAAAAGGAAAAGTTACAATGTGGACATTTGGGTTCCTCATACTCTTTGTAAGAACATTAAGGAAGCGACAAGTCATCTTTTAAGGTAAAGTCATCTTTTAAAGTAAAGAAATGATTTGTTTTTCAAGAATAATGGTCAAGAAAAATTGGCCTTTCATGGTCTTTCAAATGTAATAGAGCGACTGGGGTTCGAGCTCAGTAACTACGATTCCACTGTCTAGCACTTTAGCCACTATGCTTCGAGGACTCCCTCACCCCGATAGGAATAGTAAAGCTTAAATTATCAATACATTTAAACCTCTTTAAGCTATTCAATGAAAGCGTTGTTAGCATAAAGTTATCAAGAACCATATTTCATTTATCAGAAGTTAATTGTGTTGAATTATAGAAAGGGAAATTTCAGCTACACTGTGGAAACTAACCTGAACATAAAAGCTATTCGATTCCAATATCTTAAGTGATCATAAGTTGATACCCATATATCATTATCTAATTTGTTTGCTTTCTCGGCTTTTGTCTTTGACTTTTGAAATTATTTTTATTCAGATTTACTTATTTTTTGTCAGATAATACAATGAGAGGTTATCGAATATTTTCCAATAACAAACTAGTATCCACCAAAGTATTCTCTCTCTCTCTCTCTCTCTCTCTCTCTCTCTCTCTCTCTCTCTCTCTCTCTCTCTCTCTCTCTGAATGGATTCTCCAATTAATTAATTTTTAAAGGACAATTCAGTTCCCTTCGTATCTGTACAAGGTGGAACGATAAAATTGTCGCCCTAGAAAAGACGACATGATTCCATTTTCGTTTAATAAAAACCGGTTTTCTTTTTTTGTTGCAGATCATCTACTAGTTGGCCAGTTGTGTACAAATCCCAAGAGCGATAGTAGCCTTCCATCATGTCTGAAAGTGACACAATGTTCAACGAGCGAGATCGGAAATGCGCCGCTGTACAACTCAGGCTCTCTACCGATCCAAGTTATGACAACAGGACCATTACCAGTACCCTCAAAATGCAAATCTGGATTGCCACGAATAACAGAGACGTGCCCAGGGTGATGAAAACAAAGTTTCCGGCTACGGTTATGGTCTTTGGTGTGGTTTCAAGTGAGGCCCACAACATGCAACCTCACACCTTCGAAGTCAGCTTGAAAGTCAACACCAAAGTGTACCTGGATGTGCTGAAGAGTGTAGTGATCCCTTGGTGGAATCAGGTGGCCGGTGGCAGACCCTGGGTATGGCAGCAGGACTCGGCGCCGTCCCACAAGTCCAAGGAGACCCAGGCTTAGATTCAGAAGGAGTGCTACGACTTTGTACCCTTCTCTCGCTGCCCCTCCTCCCCCGACCTGGACCCGCTGGACTACTTCGTTTGGTCATACGTCGAGAACATCACCAACATGACCTCCCACAACACCAAAGCCAGCCTGATCGCCGCCATCCGCCGAGTATTCGCCATTCTTCTTCTTCTTCTTCTTCTTCTTCTTCTTCTTCTTCTTCTTCTTCTTCTTCTTCTTTGCATTCTTCTTCTTTGTTTTCGTCTTTTTGAATTCTTCTTCTTCTTCTTTGCATTCTTCTTCTTCTTCTTCTTCGCATTCTTTGCATTCTTTTTCTTCTTTGTATTCTTCTCCTTCTTCTTTGCATTCTTCTTCTTATTCTTCTTATTCTTCTTCTTTGCTTTCGGCTTCTTTGCATTCTTCCTCTTTGTATTCTTCTTCTTATTATTATTATTATTATTCTTTGTATTCTTCTTCTTCTTCGTCTTCTTCTTCTTCTTCTTCTTCTTCTTCTTCTTCTTCTTTTTTGCATTCTTATTCTTTTTGCATTCTACTTTTTTGCATTCTTGTCCTTCTTCTTTGCATTCTTCTCCTTCTTCCTTGCATACTTCTTCTTCTTCTTTTCATTCTTCTTTGCATCCTTCTTCTTTGCATTCTTCTCCTTCTTCTTTGCATTCTTCTCCTTCTTCTTTGCATTCTCCTTTATCTTCTGTGCATTCTTCTTCTTCTTCTTTGTATTCTTCTCCTTCTTCTTTGCATTCTTCTCCTTCTTCTTCTTATTCTTCTTCTTATTCTTCTTATTCTTCTTCTTTGCTTTCGGCTTCTTTGTATTCTTCCTCTTTGTATTCTTCTTCTTCTTCTTCTTTGTATTATTCTATTTCTTCTTTGCATTCTTCTTCTTCTTCTTCTTCTTCTTCTTCTTCTTCTTCTTCTTCTTCTTCTTCTTTACATTCTACTTTTTTGCATTCTACTTTTTTGCATTCTTCTCCTTCTTCTTTGCATTCTTCTTCTTCTTTGCATTCTTCTCCTTCTTCTTTGCATTCTTCTCCTTCTTCTTTGCATTCTTCTCCTTCTTCCTTGCATACTTTTTTTTCTTCTTTGCATTCTTCTTTGCATCCTTCTTCTGTGCATTCTTATCCTTTTTCTTTGCATTCTACTTTTTCAGTCACTGACATTTAACATTTTTGTAATCTTATTTGGTATCATTATGGTCATTCACACTCTAGAGTCGCTCAAACTTTTTTTGCATATTTGTGCCATTTTTATATGTTCCGAAACTATATTTTATTGTAACTTCTGGATGATTAAGCTTTTTATATATTATAGCACTCACACATACATACACATACATGCACAAAGACGCCAACACTGATGTACATATATACACACAGAGGCATATACATATAACAACGTCCCTATATATATACGAGAGGCATATGATAAGTTTCCAGACTTTTTTTGTATGGGCATTTAAAATTGTAGAATCTTGAAAATTCACAATGTTATTGCTATACATCTTATGAGATGACTGACAAATTTTAGGATTACAGGTTCAAATGTACTGCTACAGCAGGAATTGGAATACACCCTACTAAAGCATGATTGTCACAGCTGGTGAATTTCAAAAATGCTATCTGAACGCGAGAACACTTTAGATGAACGATATGCAATAAAATTCTGTTTTAAACTTGGAAAAAATGCCACAGAAACGTATGGAAGGCTTCAGACTGCTTTTCGACCATCTTGCATGAATCGAGCATCAGTTTTTGAGTGGCATAAGAGATTCAAGGAAGGCAGGGAGTCTGTGAGGGATGATGAGAAGTGTGGGAGGAGTAAGGAAGTCAGAACACTAAAGTTGATTGGCCAAAGGATTAGGGTTAGGGTTACTATGTTGAGGTTTTAAGGGAGTTCAGGAAGAGATTCCTTGGGAAGAGGCCAGCACTCTTCAAATCGGGTCAGTGGCATTTCCACCAGGACAATACACCAGTCCACAACTCCATCCTTGTCACACACTATTTGACCAAGATGGGCATCAAGCCATATGTCACCTTCCCTATAGTCCAGACCTTGCTTCCTGTGACTTTTGGTTATTCCCTAAACTTAGAGGCTGTCGTTATGAGACAATTGAGGAGATGAAAGAGGCTGTGACGAAGGTCATTGACACGCTCACACAAGAGGGCTTCTATGGGGCCTTCCAGAAGTTGTTGGAATGGTACAACAAGTGCATTGCAGCCGGAGAACATTACTTCGAAGTGGACAAGAGTTTCATGTGTGTACTATCAATAAAAGTGCCCATACAAAAAAGTCAGGAAACTTATCGTATTCACCTTGTATATATAATTATGAACACAATAATTTCGTTATTTAATTTTTATCCCAAATGCATTCCATATTCATGAAAAATATTTTATTTAAAAATAAATGAAGTTTACACACCTGATTGAGCACAAAGCCACAACTTGGTCGGGAAGCGGAAAAAAGTGGTCTTTTTTTGTTATTGTTCTACAAGTAATCCTTGTTAGCCATATTCACCGACCATTTCACATTTAACAATGAAATACACCCATTGTACAGCTAGACGAGGTATTACCAACTTAAAAAACAATCCCTTTTCTGACGACCATATACTGCTTTCACTTACCTTTCAACGAATTTCATGCGATCCATTTTTTTTCTGTCACATCTAATTTTTATTCTAAGCTGATGCCTAAAAACAGATCAAAGCGTAATAAAAAAAAAGGTTAGACCATCATACAATCCCAGCAGTTGGGTTGCCCAAATCAGCATTCGTGCCACGGTTCGGATCACAAGAAACATCCTGCGTTTCACACCTGTTCACACGGGTTATCAAAATTGTCCACAACGTAAACAACGTCAAATAGCAATGATAGTTTGGAATTGATGCAAGCCGTCACCTCGTCGACTTAAATCCAAAACGAGCAGACCCACTCGCAGTGATGGAAGGCTTGCTCAGCCGATTCTTCTATTCCCCGACTACTACTGACCCTGCTTTGAAGACCACGTCGGCGACAGGTAACGCATTCTGATCAAGCCGCAGAGTGAGAACTTATTCCAAGCGCCTAATTCTATTTCAAGTGAATCTCCTCCCACAACAACCTGAGTCGCTTCTTAAAAGAGTTCGAGTGGCGCCTATCGCTAACTCCAGATATAATATCTTTCAATACCGTCAAAGGTCACTGGACCTAGAAAGCTTACAAAGGGCCATTTTGCCTTCTTGAAGAAAGTGTTTCCCTTTTCGGCCAAAGTTGGATTCCAGCCTCGGAGTGGGATTTCAGTCAGCCCTAACATTCTGCCACCACGCTACGTCTTGTGTCAACGTTGATGACAGACTTGCCAACGAACCATTGGCCTACCACCCTTCCACGAGTGAGAAGAGGGAACTTTTCAGGGCCGACAGCCGATTCGCAGGCAGAGAAAGTACCAACAATCGGTAAAGAATCAGTAAGAAAATGCACACGGCGGACACCTCCGTTATCATATTTACCCCCCCCCCGCTCGGGTAGGATATGATTACTCTTTTCATATAACTTTCCCTATTTACCTATTTACCAACCCCTCCGCTCGGGCAGGATATGACACAAGGTCAATTTTTAAGCGGAGTTTAACAGGTTTGAATTCAGAGTTTTCCATCTCCCAGACTAGTTGCCTCACCAAGGCTGAAGAACCTAGTCTGTCCTACTATTTACCCATAGCTGGAGGGAGAATAATTGGATTCATACCTTTCCCAAGGGAAACCTCCGTTATACCCTTAAAGTATATTAGCCTTCGAAGCCAGGTATCCATCTTTGTATTTCCGACCAATTTTTTCCCAGTTGGAGGTCAAGACCGAAACATACCCCAACGATACAAATCGGCACATTGCTCCTGCGGAAAAGACGCTGAGGAGGATTGCCACTTCTCGAAGGTTTTTCTCTTTTCAGAATTAATTTTGGCTACCTTGCAAGTGCCTGTTGTAGCGCAGCAATATCCGAAAAGTGAAACAAATTCGGTGATGCTATATTAACCCAGAGACAGCGAGGGAGCACGGTATTGCGCAGGAATGAATTTGCGTTCGCATTTCTAAGCTGTTCAAGCAAGGGGCTCTAAAGTGAGGACATAAGGAAGAAGAGATAAGGGTCAGCTCTACCATACAGGCCGTTCGACCGCAAAAGACACCAAGCGCTTCTTCTTCAATTGTACAACTGGCCTAGGGAATTAGTACAGAATTTTTAGAACTCCAACTATCTCCAGAACCACCGTCAAATACCGATGGTCAACCCTATCGAATGCCTTCGACTGATTTAAATTGATCATTATGGTTTATATGTCGTCTTCTACACCCTTTATTATCACGCAAACGAAGTACAAGTTGTTTTAAATTGATCTTCCCTTCACATTGTAGTTCAGCTTAGTTCCGATCAGATCACCGGCCACAATCTGCAAAAGATTTGCTAAGACCTGGACCAAAATCTTCAACTCTGTTTATTTGATTTATGGTCTGTAATCGTTTACTTCTTCACATAAATACCTACGATATTTCTTCAGTAATGCGATCACACCTGTGGTGGGCAAACCAGTGGTTACAAAGATCTGTTTGAATAGGCGCAAACATATACGATAGCCTCAAGCATAATTCGTCATTTTGTTCTGGTCACTTGATGAGGCTGACCTACTTCAATACATCTCGAAACTCGTATTCTGTCCCTCTCCCCTCACAACCAACTGTTTCTGTCACCAATCAGCTAAGCAGCTGTGAAATAGGGGGTAAACAGATAAAAAGATCACGAAAACCTGCCAAAAAGGTCTCATGAATCTCTAATGTCCTTTGTGTGTCCATTTGGGTTATTGACGAACTCGATAAACCGACGGTAATACAATTTCACGATACTTTTCCTATGTATCACTTGTACCTTTGCAAGCTTGACGTTCCATGTCCTGCCTGGCTAATCTACTGCTAGTGGATTCCTCCATCCTTCGCCCGAGTCAACATTATCTGAGGACTTCGGTCGGCAAAATTTGATGGTCAAGTCCCTAATCCTATTTGAAAGAGATGCCATCATTTATTCCCGGAAAATGCTTTCGCTAATGCCCTCTGGATTAATTTTTCCAGTCGCTTCCAAAAGTTCTTTATCTCCCGTCAGGGGGTATTAAAATTCCAATACCCGGCTAGGCTACATTTATCACCTAAATGCAAGCTTATGAAATAAGACACGAATTCCAAGTCTACTCTAGATAGAAGATACATTACCAAGTCACGCCCACATTTCCTTTCCTGAATGACCTAGTTTGGACTCGGTTATCAGTTCGATCAAACTGCTTTCACACTTGACCGATCCTCTCGAAATCTATCTAATTTTAGGTCAGGGGTTCTATTCCAATCTATCTGTAAAAATAACCGGTGTGGATTCAAACTGAACGATCTTCACTGAAAGAAGAACGTATTTTTCCAATGTAATTGAGCCAATAAATGGCAGTCAGCCGGAACTTTGAATTCAAACGAGGTAAAAAAAAATAACTGAATGAATGAAATCAAAATTAGAATAAAATGAAAATAGAATAAAGATATTGATAATAAAAATAATAACAAAATAAAGATAAAAATACTATTTCAATGCTGCGTGTTCTAACACACTACTACGTTATTCTTTCGTGCAAATATCTCGTGCATATCACATGGTTAACGAATATTGGCTAGATTGGCCACTTGATTGTCTGAAAATTATGAAAACACATGAAACTTAAGTAACAGACTTATTGTGTCTATAATTCTAATAATTTAGGTTTCTATCTGCTTCGCTATTAAAGCATCGATTACTCTTTTCATATAACTTTCCCAATTTACCTATTTACCAACCCCTCCGCTCGGGCAGGATATGACACAAGGTCAATTTTTAAGCGGAGTTTAACAGGTTTTAATTCAGAGTTTTCCTTCTCCTAGACTAGTTGCCTAACCAAGGCTGAAGAACCTAGTCTGCCCTACTATTTACCCATAGCTGGAAGGAGAATAATTGGATTCATACCTTTCCCAAGGGTATTAGTGCTATGTGAAATGCAATCAGTCTCGTCCAGGATTTGAACTCGTATCGCCGTGTTTATTTCCTATGACGATAACAATTTCACCACAGGCACCTTTCCCTATTTACTGTTCTTCTATCTTTATATATATATATATATATATATATGTGTGTGTGTGTGTGTGTGTGTGTGTGTGTGTGTGTGTGTGTGCATATATATATATATATATATATATTAAAATTCAATATATATATATATGTGTGTGTGTGTGTGGGTGCATATATATATATATATATATATATATATTAAAATTCAAAGTAAAGTTTGCGACCGTAGCCAAGGGCAACGCGAAAGCTACGTTTTCAATGGCTATCACACCCAGGTGTACGGAAGGGCACACCTGAATTGTACCATTTTTACCCTTGCTGATTTATTCGTAATTAATACTGTGAATATATATAAGGCGGAGCTACCGAAACTATGTTATCACCCTTGTAGGCGGCTGATGAGGGCAGGTTACTGAACGTGCTTTCACACGTTGCATGATATATATATATATATACACACACACACACACACACACACACACATATATATATATATACATATATATATATATGTTTCATTAAATAATAAAGACAAATTTTGTCAATATAATTTATTTAAGATCCTTTCAAGTTTCCTAATACGTATCTTAGTTTCAGGTAGGAATTGGTACATGACTTTCCCAAAATTGTCCCGAGCGCTTTCGGACCCTTCGTAGGCCATCAACAGGGGTTGCTTGCTTGTGTAACTTACTCTGTTTTTATCCAACTCTGCGTTCGCATATTTTTGTTATGTTATAAAAAACATTCAAAAACTTTCAAAACTCATTTTAAAAACAACACACCTTACACAAGCAATAACAATAATAATAATAATAATGAAACTGAGAACACGATGAACAACAGAATGACAGTAACTAGGAAACAAAAATGGGAAGGAAAACAACTTTATGGGCACTTTAAACGACTAATAAACAATATCTCACACGACAAAACTTGGACATGGCTAAGAAAAGGAAACTTTAAGAGAGAAACAGAATCTCTCCTAATAGCAGCACAGGACAACGCCATAAGAACGAATCATATCAAAACGAGAATAGATAAGACGCAACAAAATAGCAAATGCAGGTTATGTGGCGACAGAGATGAAACCATCAATCATATAATAAGCGAATGCAGCAAATTAGCACAGCGGGAATATAAGGCGAGACACGACTGGGTCGGTAAGGTGATTCAGTGGGAAATGTGTAAGAAATTTCAATTCGACCATACTAACAAATGGTATATGCACAACCCAGCACCTGTCCTAGAAAATGACTCGCATAAACTCCTATGGGACTTTGATATACAAACGGATCACCTAATCCCGGCCAGGAGACCAGACTTAATAATAATCAACAAAAAAAAAGAGAACTTGCAAAATAGTCGACTTTGCTGTCCCGACAGACCACAGGATAAAACAGAAAGAAAGTGAAAAGAAGGAAAAATACCTCGACCTTGCTGGGAACTGAAAAAACTGTGGAACATGCAGTTGAAAATTATACCAATTGTAATAGGTGCGTTTGGAACAGTAACTAAGGGATTACTAAAGGGACTAGAGGACTTGTAGTTTGGCGGACGAGTGGAGACCATCCAAACTACAGCATTGTTGAGAACTGCCAGAATACTAAGAAGAGTCCTGGAGACTTGAGGAGACTTGCTGTCACTGACTTCAATGAAAAACCATCGGCTTTCGCTGATGTGAAAAGCTCTAATGAGTGAATAATAATAATAATAATAATAATAATAATAATAATAATAATAATAATAATAATAATAATAATAATAATAATAATAATGAAGTTCGAAGAAATATATGGTTTGGTTAACTTTGTCTTTTATTTAATACGTTGATTTTTCGTTTCTCGTGAAATCTTTTGGTTAATATCTATATTTAAATGAAGACTTGATAATCCCCAAAATTAATTTCAGGTAAATGACTTTGAACTCACGTAAAAGATTTGTTTAAATTTACCGCCTCAATTTTGTTACTAGGTGGGTTGGTGAGAATCAATGTAGAGTGGAAGAAATTAGCAATAAAATAAAAATTAAGTTAAAATATTCCCCCCCAAAAAAGAAAAAACAAATATATAAAATTAAAATAAAATTACAATAAAATAAAATATAAAAAAACCAAAGCAAAAATCAATGAATAGATAAAACTGAAATAAAAAAATTAATAAATAAATAAAACTAAAAATCTAAGAAACAAAAATCAATTAATAAAAATAAAATAACATAACATAAAAAAATGAATAAATGAAAAACTAAATACCCCACCCCAAACAGGGAAATAAGTTTAGAAACGAACATTCTAGAATGCCATATGATGTCCATATTTTAGAATATAAATCTAAAAATAACCGCAAACTCCAAAACACTATGAAGGTTTGAACCAGAATAATCGAACGAATCTTTTGCTGTGTGTGATGTTCGAAGAAATATTTGGTTTGGTTGACTTTGTCTTTTATTTAAAACATTTATTTTTCGTTTCTCTTGAAATCTTTTGGTTAACAGTTGTATTTAAATAAAGATTTGATAATTCCCAAAATTAATTTCAAGTTAATGATTTTGAACTCACGAAATAGATTTTTTTTAATTTAACGCCTCATTATCCCCAAAGTTTATCTTTGACTACTGTATATTTAACAAATTGTGTTCTTGATGTAGCCTGAAAGCATAAAGAAGCTTTACCGTCCTCCATATGACGAAGAAAACATCAGGAGCTTAGTATTTATTGAATCATGTCATGTCTAACTTTATCGGTTATAGTTTTAAAATAGGGCCGTAAATATAAATCATGAAGGTAACACAGGACAACCTGAAACTAGCTCAGTTAAGAAATAAACTATAAGAGCAGGATAATGGACTTTAACTCAGATAAAACTTAGGGGATTTTTGTTTGCTTTTTTTTTTTTTTTTTTTTTTCGTGACCTGCTGTTAATGAACAGTCACTGTGACTGTCCTCGGTCACATCTTTGTCAGGTGCGCAGATAATAAACAACCCCCGGGTCTGGTATAGCCACGATATACCACTCATGATAAAATGTCAAATTCAAATATTACACAACGTAGGACCCAGACCTCAGTCTTGGGTGTCATGATCGGCAGGTGTTCTTTTGATAGCTAGCCTGGGAGACGCCTTCGTCATCCTGCGAATGCTGGCTGATCTTTTTTCAGGAATACGAATGGCGATTTAAGGAACCTCACCAACCAGAGACCTAAAAGGAAATCATGGACTAGGGAAGACAACCAACTTGCTCTACACTGCTATTTTAGGAGCAACCCTACACAAAGATGATATAGGGAAAGAATGATAGAGATCTGGCAAGAATATTATAATTTTCAGACAACTAGCCAGAGACTTGCTGATCAAGTCAGAACAAATATAAAGAAGGGTTGGTTTTCTGACCTTGAAATGATAGAAATACAGCTTAAAATAAATGATCAACAAGGTAATTATACACTACCTGACACATCAAATATTAACAAACAAAAACAGCCCAACCGAAATGAACCAACAATTTCGGAAAATGGAAACCCCACACAACCAAACACTGCACAACCAAACAACCCTTAAAAAACACTTTCTCAAGAACAAAAGTTAAATCTAGGAAATCTAAAGAGAATTTTGAACAGTGAAAAGACTACCTTAACATCATTAAGAAACATTAAATGGAGAACAGTTAAGGCAGAGACAAATAAAGTGAATCAAGTACTGACATGCATACCAATTAATAATATGACCAAATTAAATGAACTAATTTATGCAGGAGCGAAATTAGTTTGCGAGAAAAAAGCACTAAAGAAAAATCAAAACTAGGATAGGAATTACGAATAGAAACGCAGATAAAATATCTACGAAAACAGGCCAAATTGAAAAAACAAAGGAAATACGATGGAATAATTAGGGACAGAAAGGAAAAGGCAATACAGGAAAAACTTACAATAAAACTTGAGGAAATAAACCAGAAAGTGCTGGCGAAAGAAGGAAGATTAAAGAGATATTGACAAAGGGTAAAACAATACAGACAAAACAGGACATTCCAAAACAATGAAAGAAAATTCTATCAACAATTGGGAGGAGATGACATTAAAACATACCAACAACCGGATACAGAAGAAACCCAACGATTTTGGACTGAAATATGGCAACCAAAAAACATAATGAAAAGGCTGAATGGATAAACAACATGACAAGAAAACTAGAATGACTCGAAGAAGGCCCGAAAGCGGAAATACACATAGATTTACTCAAAACGACACTAAAAGATATTAAATTGGAAAACACTTGGCCATGATGGAATACAGAGTTTCTGGTTCAAGAAACTCACCTCTAATCACGACAGGCTACCACTAGAAATGAACATATGCCAACAAACAGCACATGTACCCGAATGGATGACCAAAGCAAGGACCACATTGATCCAAAAGGACCCAATTAAAGGAACCGCCCCAAACAACTATAGAGCCATAACTTGCCTACCAATGATTTTGAGGAGGTGCCCGTGGTGTAATGGTTATCGTCGTAGGATATGGACACGGCGACACGAGTTCAAATCCTGGACGAGACTGATTGCATTTCACATAGCACTAATACCCTATTCTCCCTCCAGCTATGGGTAAATAGTAGGATAGACTAGGTTCTTCAGCCTTGGTGAGGCGACTAGTCTAGGAGAAGGAAAACTCTGAATTCAAACCTGTTAAACTCCGCTTAAAAATTGACTTTGTGTCATATCCTGCCCGAGCGGAGGGGTTGGTAAATAGGACCAATGATGTGGAAAATATTAACCGCACAGATAAGGGAAGAGATTTACTACTCGCTAACAAGCTGCAGATTATTCCCCGAGGAACAGAAAGGATGCCGCAAAGGATCCAGAAGCACAGCAGAGTTACTTTATATAGATCAGCACATTCTAAATGAGAGCAAAAAATCTAGCTAAGGCCTGGATTGATTACAAAAAGGCGAATGATATGGTTCTGCAAAGCTGGATAATAAACTGCCTCAAAATGTACAAAACATCACATGAAGTCATTAACTTTATCGTGGAAACTATGAAAACCTGGAGAGTGAAATTGACTGCAGGAGAAAGAAGCTTAGCTGAAACAAAGATCCAAAGAGGTATTTTCCAAGGAGATGCTCTACCACCTTTATTATTCATAATTGCCATGATGCCACTTAAGCAAATACTCTGAAAATGCACAACCGGATACAAACTTAGTAGATCGCCGGCAAAGATCAAACACTTAATGTACATGGATGACATCAAACTATTTGCAAAAAATGAAAAAGAACTGGAAACTCTAATACACGAAGTTAGAATATACAGTCAGGGCATAGAAAAATGTAGCATGCTCGTAATGAAAAGTGGCAAACAACATCTAACTAACAGAATGGAACAACCAAATCAAGACTAGATTGGAACGCTCGCAGAAAACGAAATCTACAAATACTTGGGCATCTTGGAGGCTGACACAATCAAACAAGTAGAAATGAAAAACAAAATTCAAAAAGAATATCTCAGGAGAACTAGAAAACTACTCGAGACAAAACTATCTTGCCGAAACCTTATCAAAGGAATAAATACCTGGGCTGTACCCCTCGTTAGATATTCCGAACCCTTTCTCAAGTGGGCCAGGGATGAACTTAAACAAATGGACCAAAGAACAAGAAAACTTATGACCATACATAAGGCATTACATCCTAGAGACGACGTTGACAGACCATATGTATCAAGAGAAGAGGGGGAAGAGAACTTGCCAGCAATGAAGACAGCGTTGACACATCGATACAACGACTCGAAGACTATATACAAAAACACGATGGAGGATTCACTACAGCCATCAAAAACGATGCTGATAACACGATGGACAACAGAATGACAATAACTAGGAAACAAAAATGGGAAGGAAAACAACTCTATGGGGGATTTAAACGACTAATAAACAATATCTCACACGACAAAACCTGAACATGGCTAAGAAAAGGAAACTTTATGAGAGAAACAGAATCTCTCCTAATAGCAGCACAAAACAACGCCGTAAGAACCAATCATATCAAAGCGAGAATAGATAAGACTTAACAACATAGCAAATGTAGGAAATGCAGTTACAGAGATAAAACAATCAAATACATAATAAGCGAATGCAGCAAATTAACGCAGAAGGAATATAAGACTAGACACGATTGGGTGGGCAAGGTAATCCACAGGGAGATGTGCAAGAAATTGAAATTTGGCCATACGAACAAATGCGCAACGCTGCACCTGTCCTAGAAAATAACACACATAAACTCCTATGGGACTTTGACATACACACGGATCACCTAATCTCGGCCAGAAGACCAAACCTAATAATAATCAACAACAAAAAAAGAGAACTCGCAAAATAATCGATTTTGCTGTCCCAGCTGACCACAGAATAAAACTGAAAGAAAGATAAGTACCTGGACCTTGCTTGGGAATTAAAAAACTATGGAACATTATACCAATTGGGATTGGTACTTTTGGTACAGTAACTAAAGGATTACTAAAGGGACTGTAGGACTTGGATGTTGGAGGACGAGTGGAGACCATCCAAACTACTACATTATTGATATCGGCCAGAATACTGAGAAGAGTCCTGGAGACTTGAGGAGACTTGCTGTCACTCAAACTCCAGTGAAAGACCATCAGCTAACGCTGATGTGAAAATTCTAATGAGTAAATAATAATAATAATATTAATAATAACAGACACTGGAAACAATGCAGAAAACACAAGTATCAACAGAACAAAAATAAGCAGAAAACAAAAGTGAGAAGAAAAACAAATGTATGGATATGTCAAGTGGCAAACAAGTGAAAACTCACAAGAGGAAAATAGAACATGACTTTGAAAGGGAAACCTTAAAAGAAAAAATGAATCTTTTCTAACAGTAGCACAAAACAAGGACTAACTACGTCAAAGCGAGAATAGATAAGACGCAACAAAATAGCAGATGTAGGTTATGTTGTAATAGAAACGAAACGATCAATCACATCATAAGCGAATGCAGTAAATTAGCACAGAAAGAGTATAAGACTAGACACGACTGGGTGGCGAAGGTAATCTACTGGGAATTGTGCAAAAAGTTTAAATTTGACCATACGAACAAATCGTATATACACAACCATACAAGAAAAAATAGATAATTACCTTGACCTTGCTTAGAGAACTGCAAAAATTGTGGAACATGAAAGTGACAGTGATACCAATTGTACTTGGTGCGCTCGGTACAGTCACCAAAGGATTGGTACAGGGGCTGGAAGACTTGGAAATAAGAGTATGAGAGGAGACCATCCAAACTACAACATTATTGAGATCGGCCAGAATACTGAGAAAAGTCCTGGGGACTTAAAGAGACTTATAGTTGCAGTAGTAATAGGAGGAGTTGTTGTAGTTCCGAATACAAATCACTTATACATTATCTGTCCACGTATAATAAAAATGTTTACGATCTGCATTCAGAATAAAAATTATTATATAAATTACCGGAAATCAGATAAAAAGAAAGAAAAATTTTGGATGAAAAGTGAATAGAAATAACAAAAAACGTTTTCTTTTTTCTTTTTTTTTTTTTTTAAGAAAAAAGAATCATCGAAATTATGAAAAATATGATGTGAATGTTTCGAAAATTTAGAATCAGTAAACGACTCCGTCTTATTTCTTCAAGACAAGTCTTCAAACTAAATGGCTCAAAACGCTTCCGGGCGGACTTATAAAAAAATATTTTTAACATTCAGAGCAACATTATGGCCTGAATTGCCTGAATTATTATTTCAATATTTTATTCAATTCACATTTCATTTTCCTTTCTTTAATTTTTTCATTTATTCTTTCTTTGGGAGATCTAATTTTTTGTGTTTTCCTCATATTTCTTCTTCTTCTTCTTCTTCTTCTTCTTCTTCTTCTTCTTCTTCTTCTTCTTCTTCTTCTTCTTCTTCTTTCTATAAATACTTGTAATTACACTGATAGATAGATAGATAGATAGATAGATAGATAGGAATAGACTGAGATAGATAGATAGATAGATAGATAGAAAAAATGTATTCTTATAGGTTGTTGAAGTTTTTCATTTCTTCATGAATATTATATATATATATATATATATATATATATATATATATATATATATATATATATATATATATATATATATATACATTATTTTCTTTTATATTTTTCTTCTAAAATATTCGGCTTTGCCTATTAAAAAATTAATCACACAAAAATTATTTACTTGTACATTCATTTTATTCAGTTTTTAATGCCGTTCAGCAATCTATCTATCTATCTATTTCATTCTCTTTGCATCTATCTATCTATCTATCTATCTATCTATCCGTCTATATCATTCTCTTTGCATCTATCTATCAATCTATCTATCTATCTACTGTCTATTTCATTCTCTTTGCATCTATCTATCTATCTATCTATCTATCTATCTATCTACTGTCTATTTCATTCTCTTTGCATCTATCTATCTATTTCATTTATTTTATTTCATTTCATTTATTTATTGTTCTATTTATCTATTTATTTATCTATTTACTTTTTTTTATCTATTTTTGTTTTATTTATGTATGTATTTTATTTTATTTTATTTATCTATTTTTCATTTAACTTTTAATTTGTTTTATTTATTTATTTATTTATTTATTGTCATTCACTCAAAATCATTTGCAACTTTTAAGTGGCACTAATTCTGATTTTCGTTTTATTGCTCTTGTGTACGCTCACCAAAATCTGCTTACATTTCTTCCTTTAAAAAAAATCTCCAGTTCTTTAATGCGAACGATTATTTCTTTCAGAACTGACAAAGACTCGACGCGAGTTTGTCGACGGAGCTATAATACACTTTTATTCGAGTAAAACCCCCTAGGCTTCGACAGAAGACGTATTTGTCCAAGCCGTCCGTCAGTGTGTCGTCTGCCCACCGGCCAGTATCTGCCTCCAAGCCAGGTGTAATGTACCTTGCTTTGCCAGTCTTTGGAGCTTTGACCAGCTCAATTGTGACCATCTGCCGGATGCTGAAATGCACTTAGTAAACATTGGTTGCTAGGAGGGGGGGATACCGTCACGTGACTGCCATGTGGCGAGATTTTCAGACTCAGTTTTTTTGTTTTTTTTTTAAATATTAGCCAAGAAAAATAAATCTTGCTGGAAAAATTTCCAACAAAACAAAATTCATCATTAATTCTATTAATTTTAGCTAATTTTTCAAAATTTGTCTTGTATATATATATATATATATATATATATATATATATACATTCGATCTATATATGTTTTCGATCCCAGCTTCGGGAATCTAGCCTATCTAGCCACACTGAAGAGTTCTGATAGAACGAAACAATCTGTCTGTGGATGACAATATATATTT
The DNA here is from genome assembly GCA_963585895.1 of Sepioteuthis lessoniana. Taxonomy (NCBI): domain Eukaryota; kingdom Metazoa; phylum Mollusca; class Cephalopoda; order Myopsida; family Loliginidae; genus Sepioteuthis; species Sepioteuthis lessoniana. The sequence goes on along the minus strand of CAUZXS010000233.1, from coordinate 236,503 downwards.
TTATTTATATATATATATATATATATATATATATATATATATATATATATGTGTGTGTGTGTGTATGTGTGTGTGTGTATATATATATATGTGTGTGTGTGTGTGTGTATATATGTGTGTGTGTGTGTGTGTGTGTGTGTGTGTAAATATATATGTATATACATACACAAAAACATATATATATACACACACACACACACACACACACACACACATATATATATATATATATATATATATATGCGTTCGTATGCTTGTGTGTGTGTGTGTGTGAGAGAGAGAGAGCGCGCGCACGCGCGTACGCACACACACACACTAGCGTTCTTTTAAAATTGATACATAACCAATTCTTTTTGTTATCTCAATTTCTTTCTTTAATTTTGTTTTATTTTTATTTTTTATTTTCTCTATTTACTTTTTGCCAATGTTTCTTATTTTGTTCTGGTGTCATTTTTTCGTATATTTTCCTTTCTTCTTTTTTTTTTAACCCATTTTTCTCTCACAAATTTCAACCAAATTTCTATTACTATTTTAGTTCCATTAACTATTCTTTTTCTTTCTTTTTTATTTTTTTATTTTTTATTGCAAGAATAAAAAATGACATCATATTAAAAGAATAAAAGTAACTCCGAAAAAAAATTATTTTGTAAGTATTCATCATTTTTTAATATTCGCATTTGCTTTCAGAGCTAGCATCCCAGCAGCTCTTTTTGTGGCAGAAACAACAAATAGATGAAATACAAATATCTACTGAGTGAGCGCGAAAAAACTCCTTGATTTCAAGTCGTGACAACATAAAATTTCTTTCCTCACCAGCAGAATCTCTCAGCACCATTCTCACTGCAAGAAGGCAAAGAAATTCATGATGCCTCTCACCCAACAGCAACACATTTTTTTCCTCAACATGTATATTAGTAATATATAAATCCTCGATTTCAAGTAGTGATAACATTAAAACTTTCTTAAATATGTTTATAAATATGGTAATATCACATAACTAAAGTTGGCGACCGTTGTGGAGAGTGACCAGAAGGCTCCCTTTTCAATAGCTACTACACCGAAATGTAGGGGAGGGCGCTACTCCTTTCACTGGATTGTTCCACTTTACCCTTAATACATACCTTATATCGCTGAATGTTAAGCAAAGAGGTATCAAGTACCATTTTTAAAGTCTTTGGTATGACGCGAACTGGGATTGAACCCAGGTCTCCCGGACTATTTGCAAATATTGGCGAACACTCTACCCACTAGACAATGAGCCGGTTATTAACTCAAATGATGTCTTTTCTCACTTAAAGTATACCAGTGCACGCCTTCCACTGCTAAAGGGCAAAGAAATCTAAGATGCTCATTATAACATTAAAACTAATTGTAATATGTTTATATAAATGGTAACATGTTAAAAGTTGAATTTTTTAGATTACCAATACCAAGAATATTTTATTAATTTTTGCTTAAGTTCAGTGTGGTCAGCAAGATTTTCGAAAAGTTCCAATGTGGGCCGCAAACGAAAATGGTTGCCCACTCTTGATTATAAACCACTACCGCTGCAAAAAAATTATGGAATTATTAGATGTTCAACTTTTATTTAGCAGTAAATAAACTAATAACAGATAAGACTCAAAACATTTTTCTTTGATAGCTGAACATTCTGACTTCATAAAACATTCCCTAAACAAACTTGATTAAATTATTACAATTAATACAACAATTTTTTTATTTAGCAGTAAAAAATTAATAACAGATAAGACTCAAAACATTTTTTCTTTGAATGCGGAACATTCTAACTTCATAAGATATTTCTAAAACAAACTAAATCTAGTTATTTAAATTAATGGTATTTTTTCAAGCCATGCACAGGAGAATATTATTGAATATTGAAGGACAAAATATGGAATTTATAGGCAAAACTTTCGAATTAATTGTTAGTCGCTGCTTCTTGTCTTTTAGGACTGCCTAAATCCTTTCAGACATGGATTTCATTAATTCATAGCAATATTCTTTATCAAAGTGGTTGCAACTTTTTTAAATGTCTGTTAATAGATCTGCTTGGGTGAATGGAGTCTTCCCATGGACGATTTTAAAAAGTTTCTGCCATAAATTTTCAATTAGATTTAGATCCTGTCTGTTCTCTTGCCACGTCATTTATCTTTTTGTTTTTAATTGAATAGACCTGTATCATTTTAATAATACTGTAATTTGAGAAGTAGCTCATAAATCCTAAGCAAATTAACCTAAGCAGTTTAACTATGTGTGCAGATGCACAAATATTTATCGGGTTTCTTGAGTGGTTTAAGTTGTCCATGTGAAAATATACCTTATAGCAACAATCTTGGATTGAAAAGCTCTTAGGCTAAGTGATATAAAGCTCATAGAAATTGTATTTTTCTTTAGTTTTTTTTTTTTTCTCATAAAATTTCCTTGCCAAACTATAAATACGTGTAATAAGTTTATTCGTGTTATATGACAGGAAATACAGTATATCATTCTCGATTCACCCTCACTAAGAGTAACCGAAGTCTTAACTTTTAAGAATCCTTGAGTTACCTATACAAAGCCTTATGAAATGATTTCACCGATTTTATTCAATTTGGTAATTAATTTTGGTAATTATTCAAACCCTTCAGTAAAAGAGTGGATTAAGAATCATCTTTATAACATCGCTAAAAGAAAAAATGGCTAAAAGAATCAGAGAATAATTCAGCGGACACAAAAACGTCATATACGAGGGGCATACGATAAGTTTGCAGACTTTTTGGTGTACACTCTTGAAAATCCAGTATGTTATTGCTATACATCTTATGAGATGACTGACCAATTTTTATGATTTTAGGTTCAAATGAACAGCTACAGCGGCAATTGGAATACACCCAACTAAAACCTGATTGTCACAGCTGGTGAATTTCAAAAATGCCATCTTTAGAAGAACGATATGCAATAAAATTCTGTTTTAAACTTGGAAAAATGCCACATAAACGTATGGAATGCTTCAGACTGCTTTTGGAGCATATTGCATGAATCAAGCATCAGTTTTTGAGTAGCATAAGAGATTCAAAGAAGGCAGGGAGTCTGTGAGGAATGATGAGAAGTGTGGGAGGAGTAAGGGAGTCAGTTGATTGGCCAAAGGGTTAGGGTTAGGGTTACTACGTTGAGGTTTTAAGGGAGCTCAGGAAGAGATTCCTTGGGAAGAGGCCAGCACTCTTGAAATCGGGTCAGTGGCATTTCCACTAGGACAATACACCAGTCCACAACTCCATCCTCGTCACTGACTATTTGACCAAGATGGGCATCAAGACAGTTCGTCACCCTCCCTATAGTCGAGACCTTGCCCCTTGTGACTTTAGGTTATTCGTTATGAGACAATTGAGGAGATGAAAGAGGATATGACGAAGGTCATTGACACACTCACACAAGAGGACTTCCATGGGGCCTTCCCGAAGTTGTTGGAACGGTACAAGTAGTGCATTGCAGCTGGAGGAGATTACTTCGAAGGGGACTAGAGTTTCATGTGTGTACTATCAATAAAAGTGCCCATACGAAAAAAGTCTGGAAACTTATCTTATGCACCTCGTATTTTCATAAAAAGAAGCTCAGAAATCGAAGCCAATATATGATTTTATATGGCATCATAACTTATTATATTAAGGATGTGTAGTGTATATATTAAAGTTGTTTGAATTTATTCGTGATTTCCCAAGTTAAATACAAAATTACATTTTTTTTTTTTGCGAAAGTCTTTTCCACTAAGGCGCACAAATGCAAGACTTAGAAAAAACTTTAGGAATAAGGATAACGAAACTATCATATTGGTCTAACGCGAGGAAATCTGATTTTTAAAAAGTAAAAGATGCATGATTGTATTTGCTCTTTTACGCATGGTTAAATCTTATGGGATTAAAAAATAAAATAAAACGGTAGTTAGTTAAGAATTCGAATACTGTTGTAATATTTCAGTAGAAGGTAAAGGACGTGAAAGAAAAAGCAGTTAGCTGGGACAGGTGTAGCGGCGAAATACCACTGTAATATTTCAGTGGAAGCTAGAGGACGTGAAAAAAAAGCAGTTAGCTGGGACAGGTGTAGCGGCGAAATACCACTGTAATATTTCAGTGGAAGCTAGAGGACGTGAAAAAAAAAGCAGTTAGCTGGGACAGGTGTAGCGGCGAAATACCACTGTAATATTTCAGTGGAAGCTAGAGGACGTGAAAGAAAAAGCAGTTAGCTGGGACAGGTCAAGCGGCGAAATACCGCTGTAATATTTCAGTGGAAGCTAGAGGACGTGAAAAAAAGCAGTTAGCTGGGACAGGTGTAGCGGCGAAATACCACTGTAATATTTCAGTGGAAGCTAGAGGACGTGAAAAAAAAGCAGTTAGCTGGGACAGGTGTAGCGGCGAAATACCGCTGTAATATTTCAGTGGAAGCTAGAGGACGTGAAAGAAAAAGCAGTTAGCTGGGACAGGTGTAGCGGCGAAATACCGCTGTAATATTTCAGTGGAAGCTAGAGGACGTGAAAAATAGCAGTTAGCTGGGACAGGTGTAGCGGCGTAATACCGCTGTAATATTTCAGTGGAAGCTAGAGGACGTGAAAAATTGCTGTTAGCTGGGACAGGTGTAGAGACGAAATACCGCTGTAATATTTCAATATAAGCTAGAGGACGTCAACGAATGTAATTCGTTCGGACAGGTGTAGCAACGAAATGCCATGATATGTAATGGGTATTAAACCGATTTCCCGCCAAGTCAGGATTTGAAACAAGGTAATTTTCTTGCGAGGAGTCACACATGAATCGAGACATATATGGTTATTTCAGAAAATGCTTGATCCCGTCTGCATTCCCTACCCTGAGGCGCTCCTAGCCATAAGCGATAAACTCAGACCCGCCAGGCAAGTTTTTCCTTGGTAGAGGGCTCTTTTCGAGCCGACGATCAAATAACACACACGAGACGCGAACGCAAGGTGGATACTGGGAAACTAGGCGGGAAAGACTGTGGTAGTAGTAATCTACTAAGCTTTTTTGCTTAGATGTGGCACAAGGCCATCTGAAGGCAGCGCCCAATGAGATTCGAACTCACTTGTATAGGTTTGCTAGTCTAGCTATTGAATAACCTACAATGATTGGTATTCTATAAAACCCAACCAAACCAAACCATACATACATGTATAAAGAGGATTTGGTATTAAATAATTTACAATGGTTGATATGCCATAAAATCTATCCGAAACAAATCATATATATTTAATATATTTGTATAAAGAGTATTTGGTAGTAAATAACCTACAATGGTTGATATGCCATAAAACCCAACCAAACCAAATCCTATATATTTAATATATATGTATAAAGAGTATTTGGCACTATATAACCTGTAATGGTTGATATGCCATAAAACCCAGCCAAGCCAAATTATATATATTTAATATATATGTATAAAGAGTATTTGGCATTAAATAACCTACAATGGTTGATATGCCATAAAACCCAACCAAACCAAATCATATAGATTTAGTAAATATGTATAAAGAGGATTTGGCATTAAATAACCTACAATGGTTGATATGCCATAAAACCCAACCAAACCATATCATATATATTTAATATATATGTATAAAGAGTATTTGGCACTAAATAACCAACAATGGTTGATATGCCATAAAACCCAACCAAACCATATCATATATATTTAATATATATGTATAAAGAGTATTTGGCACTAAATAACCTACAATGGTTGATATGCCATAAAACCCAACCAAACCATATCATATATATTTAATATATATGTATAAAGAGTATTTGGCACTAAATAACCAACAATGGTTGATATGCCATAAAACCCAACCAAACCAAATCATATAGATTTAGTAAATATGTATAAAGAGGATTTGGCATTAAATAACCTACAATGGTTGATATGCCACAAAACACGACCAAACCTAAACTACATCTAATGATGAGGCTCCCATTTCCGGTGACCTGAGAAGTGTGGCGTGCCACTTCAATATCATTATTCTCAAGTCCACTCGGACTCGGAGCTGTGGTACCTGTTAGGGTCCCATCTTTTGGCTAAATAGATCTGGTTAAAATATTCCTATGGATATGGTTAAAAATTATTCGTATCATTCGATAGGACCGTATGCAAAAAATCTTTTCAGGAACAATTACACAAAACTGTAAATGAGAACGTTGAATGAACGCGATTCTTTAACCTCTAGGCATCAAATAACTCAAGAGTAGCTGACATCCAGTTAAAACCAACCAACCGATCAATCATAAATGCCTCTGGGTCGAAGTCATAATTTCCCTTCGTAAAATACTTTGGCCCTAAGGCACTTTATCTTTAATTATATCCTACCCGAAGACCTATTTACTTTGATTTATATGCCGTTTTCTGAATCTTTTCTTTTCTTTTCTTTTCTTTCCTTTTTCAATTCATTACCATGAAAATCTTCCGACAATGAAGAATGACATAAATGTATATTTTCCTTGTTCATTTTCAAAAATTTACTCCCCGTTGCCATATTCGATTAAGATTTTATAGATATTATTTCCAGCGAACTACCGTTGCCGGTGGCTCTTGAAAAATGCCGACTGCATCTCCTTCTCCCAAGTAAATGTCCTGGCTATTATATTAAACTATATTTGGTAGTATGACTACACATTCAAAACTTTAGCGACTATGGGGTAATTAATTTTAACCTTAGGTTCATTTTGTCTCGGGGGCGGGGCTCGTGAATGGGTCGACAATATCTATTTGAAATAATGAAAGGTTTACCGATCTAAAATATAGTAAAGATACATTTTCACTTATAACTGGAAACTTTCATTGTTAACCTCATCATCATCATCATCATCATGTCTTAAAACCTTGCACAGATTTCCCTGACTCTCTCTCACTATTCGTCCCTATCATACATCGCTTCCGCCAGGTCTTCTTGAATATATCCTGTGTCCGTTACGTTCTAGTTGGTCGTCCAACACGTCTGTTTAAAGGGGTCCATATGAGAAGGTCAGTTATGAGTTCGTCCTTACTTCTCCATCAGTGTCCCGCATGTTTTGTCCGTCTTATTTGGATGGTTTTTGAGATAGGAGATAAGTAACCGTACTGCTGCTGTTTTGTCGGGTGTTGCTTCCAGGATTTGTTCAATACAGCCCGTAGTATTCTTGTGCAATTCTAGCATTGTTAACCTAAGTTCAATATAAGGGCTGACGTAAAACCATCACCCATACAATAGAAAAGTTTTTAAAAGCTACTCAATATTAATAGGAAATGAATAAAGTCTATTTCAAAACAAGTTTACTTATTATTCATTTTTTACTTTTTGAACTTTCATCCTTTTTTATTCAAGTTGCTTTTTAGTGTATCTCAGTCGTCTCGTTATTTCTACAACAAGGAACAGAGCGTACCAGAGACAATAATACTTTCTCGAAACCTATGTATGGCACTAGACCTTGCTGTCTAGTTCAAGCCATAACCGGGCATATATGCCCGGACCCGAATTTGGCTTCGTGAAACTGCTTGCCTCATCCGGCTCACATTGCACCAAATGAGCCGATGAGCAGCATAGACCAGCAGGGTTAGAGTCTCGGCTCGTTCCCGACCTTCCCCTCCCCTTTATCCTCACTTTAATCGGCCTTCGGGCTTTTGACCATGTGTCAAGTCGTGTCTGGTGGGAGGCAACGACAAATAAACAGAGACAATAATACAAGATAAGCTCCAGGTAAGACTCGAACTCACGTCATATTTTGTCCGTACCAGCTACTTTATTATGTAATCAACGAAAGCAGTTGGCATCGCAAGAGTCTAACTGATGCCCATATTCCAAATGATCAAACTTTAACGACCCCAGTAAGTTGCAATAAAAAGTAACTGAGATTTTTAAAATTACAAGAAATTCTAATCAAAATTATTCTTTATTTATTTTTATCTTTTATCTTTTTTATCGAGTTTTTCACCCCTGCGGTAGTCTTTTTCTAAAGCCAGAATGAAAAGCGAGTCTCTTCAAATCTCCAGGACACTCCTGAGAATTTTAATCTATCTTATGCTATAGTCTGAATGGTTTCGATCCTTCCTCTGATCTTCAATTCCTCAAGAACTTTTTCAAAGACTTTGCGAACAGTTCCAAGCAAACCAGTTACAATTAGAATCACCGTCACCCTCTTGTTCCACAGTTTTTTTCAGTTCACTGTCATGGTCCAAGTAATTTGTCTATCTTTTTGTATTCTTTAAATTTTTATTCTGCATTCTGCCAGAACGGTAATTTCCACAAGATGGTACGCTTTCATCGAAAAAGTAAAATTAAATAAAATACTAATCGGTTATTGGCGTTGGTTCCCTAAGCTTCTAAGGAGACAATTATCTGGAGGTTGCAGGTTCAATCCTGACTGAAGGCGAGTAACAATACAGGAATACTTAACACTTGTACCCAGTTATGGCTAACGGAATCAGAACAGGCGACCCCCGTGGATTCAATAAAGGACGTAGTTCAAAGTTCCGTGAAGGTTCCCGAGTTCGACAAACACCTGAAGAAGGCCGGAGGACATATCGGCCGAAACGTTGTGGAAATAACAATAAAGATGAAGACAATAGTCCGAAAACCCATAATGATAAAAATCATCAAGCTTCGTCTCAGAAATTTAGACAACAAACACCTGAAGAAGGCAGGAGGACTTATCGGCCGAAACGTTGTGGAAATAACAATAAAGACGAAGATAATAGTCCGAAAACCCTTAATAATGAAAGTCCTTTAACGGCTAACAAGATTTCTAGATTGTTATGTTTACATATATTCTATTTCTGTCCCATAATAGTTTCGTTAAGTATACGAAATTCATTTGCAAATGTAACAAATATTATGGGACAGGGTGCTTCACGTGATGCAATGGTTTACGATGGAAGCTAAAAGACCATTCTAATGAGTTCGATTCTCAGTACTTCTAGCCTTGTGACAAACTAAACCAAGCTTAGTAAATTATTCAACATGTGATCAAATCTCACTGAAAGCACAGGTCCCCGCTATACCACTGAATTTAAGCAGCAATGGGCCTATTAAGTATTTTGGTGGGTGACCATTTACTAGTAGCAGGCACTATAAGTAATATAAGTTCTATGTATCACATAAAGCAAAACTTCGTAAATAACAACTCTCAAGTTTGCTGAAGTTAAGCAACAGTCTATTCAGATGAGTGACCACTTAGTAATATCAAATACCGTATGGCCCAGTTGGCTGGGGCTGCAGAATGCACCGACTCCATCTCTGCAGAGGAGTAAGACTCCCCCAATGAGTGTCCTGATATGAAACTAAACAATCTGATAATGAGTTGCCAGTAATGCCGGAGCTTTGGGGAATGCGGAGTACCTCTTTATTGACATCGCTTCCAGGTTCACTCTGACCCGGAGTGGTAACACCTGATAAGGTCCTATCTATGGGTCTGATAGAACTAAACTGTGTACTTATGCAAAACTGAATTGTTTGAAATTGAATTGTTTATATGTATGAAAAAGGATTTGGCATTAAATAACAATTTTTGATATGCAATAAAACCAAACCAAACCATCCTTTGTCTCACTCGGCTGGAGCTGCAGAATACAACGACTGCATCTCTGCAGAGGGGCAAGACTGCACCAATGAATGTCCTGATATGACACTAAACAATCTGATAGTGAGGCTTCAGTAATTCTGGAGCTTTAGGGAATGCTGTGTACCCTTTTATTGCTCTCGCTCCCGGGTCCACTGTGGTCTTGTGTGGTTGCACCTGATAGGGTCTTATCTATGAGTCAAACAGAACTAAACTGTGTACTTAGGCAACACTGAATTGTTGGAAATTAACTGTATATATGTATGAAAATGTATTTGGCATTAAATTACAGTTTTTGATATGCTATAAAACCTAACCAAACCAAATCAAATCAAATCAAATCAAATATCGTAAGCAAACCAAAACTTGTCTGTCAGATAAAGCAAAACTTTGTAAATAATAACTATTATGGTTCACAAATTTTTGTTTTCGACAACTAGTTTCTTTTTTCTTTGACTTTTTTCTTGTTTTAAAATGATAAAAATTCATAATATTCTTGATAAGTATTTTTAACTTTTGTAACTATCGCTGAGAGTGTCCTGGGTATGACACTAAACTGCATCAGATCATTTGTAATCGATACGGCAATATACAACAACAAAAAACTCTTACAAAACAACTATACAAAAAATGTAAATATGAACGTACATGCTGGTTTTTTGGGTTTTATGGCATATAAACCTTTGTAGGTCATTCAACGCCAAATTCTGTCTATATATACGTACATATTCAACCAAAGATTTCAAAATGAATATTAAGGTAGGTAAAATTTTCTATTAGCAGGATTTCATTTGTTTGCACAAGATTAACCAGTTTTAAGTTGTCATATTTTTTGGTACAACTCTGTCTCTCTCAAGAAGGACAGAATGTCATCTATTTTGATGTTCTCGAACAGATCGGTTAATTTATTTACTTTGAAAAATCACTTTCTGATAACAGCGAAAGTTCTGCATTCTATAAGAATGTGTTTAACTGTGAAAGTTGTCTGGCAGGTTAAACATTGTGGTTGTGGTTCCTGTTTCAAAATGAAAGAGTGAGTAAGCCTTGTGTGACCAATTCGGAATCGGGATATAACAACTTGTTCTCTTCTTTATCTTCTTGATGCTGGTCTTCAATCTCCTAAGGTGGGTTGAATTTGGAAGAGTTTATTGTGGATGTTATTGCTCTATTGTTGTTGCCATTTTGTGTGAAGGAATTTATTAATTGTTGATTTCAGGTTAGTATATGGGATCCTGGATTTATCGGGTGTCAGATCTAAGGCCGATTTGGCTGCTGATTCTGCTCTTTCATTCCCTCTCACTCCAATGTGGCTTGGGGTCCAGCATATAATTATTTCTTTTCTATTTGACATTGAGTCTAATCTATTCAACAGTTTGATGATAAGAGGGTTCTGAAATTTTTTATTTCTCAATGACAGCAAGACAGGGAGTGAGTCTGAAAATATTATAGATTGCTTATGCTCACTCTTTGAGATGATGTTGAGAGTTAGGTCTATTGCATGGGCGTCTGCTGTGAAGATAGAGCTTTCCCTTGGAAGAGCTTTCTTAAGAACTGTTTTGTTCAAAACGGCCGCGCACGCTGCCCAACCATTGTTCTTGGATCCATCCGTAAAGACATAGAGGTGATCGGGGTGGTGTTGGAGAATATTATAAAATTTCTCTTGATAAGTACTGGAGTGGGTCTTAGTTTTGGAATGTTCATTCAGTTCGAGAATCACTTTAGGAGTTTTAATGATCCAGGGTGGTGTTTGTGGAAAAATGCCTTCATGTATATTATTTAGTGTTATTTTTGATTCTTATAGGGTCGACATCATCCGAAGGCCAAAAGGTTTTATTGTTTTTTTCTTTTCTTTCAAAGTGTTCTTTGTATTTCGGGTTGAAGGTGCAATCATAAGCTGGGTTGAATGGGCAAGATTTCAGCTTTGTAGAGTATTGGAGAGCCAGTTTTTTACGTCTTAGTGTAAGAGGTGGTTCATCTGCTTCTGTGTATTGGCTTTCAATAGAAGTGTTATATGCTCCAAGGGCTAGTCTAAGTCTTATGAACGTACAATGAACGCTACTTGGAATAAAATAACCCTAGACGGGTTGAAATGTCGTGAAACTCAATCACGTAAGTAAATATAAATGAGGATTAATTAGTCCATTTTTTAACTAGAAGCTATGTGTTTATATGTTCGTTTCTTAAGTCATCTGAGCAGATATAGTTCTTTGTTTCCATTGGTATGTTTATCAGCAGAAGAAAAAGTTACGTTTTGCTTGCAGATTATATTGATTTATATAGAGATTTTTATTATATTGATTTATATTAAGTATATATTAAGTACATATTAAGTATTAATTATATTATATTATATTATGAATAATATGATTAAATTATTATAAAATATTATATTGATTTATATTAAGAGTTTGGTATACGTATTTTTCCGTGATTGAAAAATAAGAAAGGAAAACAATTTACTATTCTCAACTAATTGTTATAATCTCTTATCGTCACCTATTAGTATCTGCCGATCTCTTTTCTCATGTGAAAATGCAAGTACAATAACTTTAAGCCAAAAATGGAAGTGAAGAAGTTACTGAAATAATATAAATAGACTTTCGTACATATAAATCCAAATCTGCAGCCAAGGACAATTTTCAAACGGAGTACAGCTGGTTTGAATTCAGTTTTCCTTCTCCTAAACAAAAGAGTCTGTCCTACTATTTACCCATAGTTGGTGGGGGCGAAAAAAGATTGAAGAGCATTAGCGTGAGGTAGAATATTAACAACCATTCATTAGGGAACAACTTTATCAAAAGAAATCCCAAATAATGGGGTGATGTAACAATTGAAAACACAAAACTAACATTGGAAAACAGCAAAAAGACTGACAAAAGGCAAAACAAAATGCTGATCTTGAGCGAATAAATAAGTGCGAGAAAAATTTGAGGATTTTGCAGATGATAGTAAATAGAGATGAAGTTATGCTCCACATTCAATTATTAAGGTTATTCAATTATTAGGATTATTCAATTATTAGGGTTATTCACTTTTTAGGGTTATTCAATTGTTAGGATTATTCAATAATTAGCGTTATTCACTTATTAGGGTTATTCAATTATTAGGATTATTCAATTATTAGGGTTATTCAATAATTAGCGTTATTCAATTATTAGGGTTATTCAATAATTAGCGTTATTCACTTATTAGGGTTATTCAATTATTAGGGTTATTCAATTATTAGGATTATTCAATTATTAGGGTTATTCAATAATTAGCGTTATTCAATTATTAGGGTTATTCAATAATTAGCGTTATTCACTTATTAGGGTTATTCAATTATTAGGGTTATTCAATTATTAGGATTATTCAATTATTAGGGTTATTCAATTATTAGGATTATTCAATTATTAGGGTTATTCAATAATTAGCGTTATTCAATTATTAGGGTTATTCAATTATTAGGGTTATTCAATAATTAGCGTTATTCACTTATTAGGGTTATTCAATTATTAGGATTATTCAATTATTAGGGTTATTCAATTATTAGGATTATTCAATTGTTAGGATTATTCAGTAATTAGAGTTATTCACTTATTAGAGTTATTCAATTATTAGGATTATTCAATTATTAGTGTTATTCACATATTGCAGTAAGTGAAATTGGCGATCCTAGTCCAGGGCGACCCGAAAGCCCCATTTTCAATAGCTACTACACAGAAGTGTAGTGGAGGGCACTACTCCTTTCCCTGGATTGCTCCACTTTACCCTTGATACTTATATTATAATGCTGAGTGTTAAGCAAGGAGGAATCAAGTACCATTTTTAAAGTCTTTGGTATGAGGTGCCCGTGGTGTAATGGTTACCGTCCTAGGAAATGGACACGCCGACTCGAGTTCAAATCCTGGACGAGACTGATTGCATTTCACATAGCACTTATACCCTTGGGAACGGTATGAATCCAATTATTCTCCCTCCAGTTATAGGTAAATAGTAGGGCAGACTGGATTCTTCAACCTTGATGAGGCAACTAGTCTAGGAGAAGGAAAACTCTGAATTCAAACCTGTTAAACTCCGCTTAAAAATTGACCTTGTGTCATATCCTGTCCGAGCGGAGGGGTTGGGTAAATAGGATGACGCGACCTGAGATTGAACACTCTACCCACCTGACCAATAAACTGGTTTTAAACTGCATACATTTCCACAAATCTAAACAATGTCGGAATACATAAGAAAATTTGAAAATGACCTGATGGTAGCGAAGGCTAAAAATTTCGGGTGAAAACCTTTTACTCGAAATTCGTTGTTTAAACTCATTTATTGCCTCTTATTTTAGATGTCTGCCCAAATTGAGGTGTATCTTATTAACCCAATCATCTAATAACCTGTCAACGGAAAACAAAACTGTAACATCCTGATGGATGATGACGATTTTTACCCAGTCAG
>CAUZXS010000233.1:200000-220000 GCA_963585895.1 Sepioteuthis lessoniana | reverse complement strand
TTTGCTTGATATGTATGTTAAAATGAGTGTGCGTGAGTGAGTGTATGTGTGTGTGTGTGCGCGCGCGCGTGTGTGTGTGTGCGTGCGTATGTATGTGAGCACGTGTGTGCGTGGGTGTGTGTGCGTGTGTGTGCATGTGTGTATGCACGTGCGTATTTGTATGTATCTGTGTGTGCGTGTGTGTGTGCGCGCACGCACGTGTGTACGTCTTTGCGTGCATTCGTGTATTCTTGCGAGCACTCGTATGCATATATTTGGTTCCTTGTGTATCCACGTGCTTTTTTCTATGTGTGTGTGTGTGTGTGTGTGTGTGTGTGTGTGTGAATGCGTATGCGTGCGTATGTTTGTGTGTGTGTTACGTGCGCGCACGCACGAGAGGGAGAGAGAAAGAGAGAGGGAGAGATGGAGATGGAGAGATAAAGAAGGTGCGCACGCGTGTGTTTGTGAACATACATGTATGTATGTATGTATGTATGTATATCTATCTATCTATCTATCCTTATTTCTCGATGTCTCTATCTACTGAACTAATATGCCATCATGCCAGTTCCCATCTATTTGTCTTTCTATTTGTCTTTCTCGAGATTCAATATGTATGTATGTATGTATGTATGTACGTTTGTGTTATTGTACATATTCATGTCAACTCAGTTCAACGACTCTCTCTCGTCTATTCGCTTGTCAGTTATATTTCCTTGTTTTTATAAGTCAACGTCAATCCGAATCAAACTCATCAGGTCAATCTTTTCTATTTATAAAAAAACCTTTGATTATACACAGTTGGGGAGAAGAGAAAAAAAATCGACCCCTCCTTGCTATAACAATAGACACAACGGTGATGGGTTGTAGATTTGACCGGTAGTGAGAGGAAATAGGCGAAAGTAAGACAATGGGAGATAGAGAAAAAGAAAAAGAGAAATAAAAAAGAAAAAGAGAGGGAGAAGATTAAGTCGCACAAAGTTTACAAAAGATTGATAAAAGTTTTTCTTGATCTTTCCGTAAATATGAAAAAAGGGGGGATATTTTGGGAACTAAGAGAAGACGGTCAATTCCACTTGACTGGACAGCGATAAGTTATAGGTCAAGCTCTTGTTTATTTATTATCAAAGAAAAGAGAGGAGTAGTGAACTAGCCAAAAATCGATACAGGTTTCTTAATTTTTAAGGGATCTGGATTCAGATTAAGACATCACACTGTAAATATTCCAGGCTTTTTTGGACAGCTGAAATTCTTTGTATTCCTTATTTTGTTACCAAAACGTTTCAACCATTCCTTTCTCAACCTTTCAATGTAAAGAAACGGTTCAATTATGTGTATATCCGTTAATGAATCTTCTCTATGTCCTAAACAATAAAGTTATTAGTAATAAAGTTGGCGACCGTAGAGAGCAACCCAAAGGCTCTCTTTTCAATAGCTACAACACCGAAGTGTAAGAGAGGATGCTACTCTTTTCCTTGGATTGCTCCACTTTACCCTTGATCCGTACCATATAATGCTGAGAATTTAGCAAGGTTGCATCAAGTAGCATTGTTTGAGCCTGGTGTGACTCGACCAAGGATTGAACTCCAGGTCTCCCGGGCCATTAGCGAACACTCTACTCAATAGGCCAATATCACACTGCATTCATTAAGGTGTAACAGAATTTATTCTCAGAGGGAGACAAACCGTCGGATTAGGATATAAACACGCAGATAGTTTTATTGGGATGGAAGTCTGTTTATCAGTTCAAATCTTATAAGAGACGTTATTTCTAAGGCCTTCAGTTGACTAACATGATATTTCTTGGTAGATTAAAATACTTTAAATTTGGTCAAATGTGTATCAGGCATATCATTGCATTATTGTGAGAATAGCTTGCTACATATCTAATGTAATATATATATATATATATATATATATATATATATATATATATATATATATATATATATATATATATATATAAATACACACACACACGCGCGCGCACATATATATGATATATTTACTATATTATATCTTAATATATTATATTAGATTATATTATACATACTCACACACACACTCGCACATAGATAGATTGATAGATAGATAAGGAGGGTCTGATAGATAGATAGATAGATAGATAGATAGATAGATAGATTACTTGTTCAATCCAAATTGAGTTTTCTGTCATCTATGAAGATGGACCAATAAGTTCATTGCGTGACTCATAGTTGTTAACAAAATTTTGATCTGAAACTGTCACTGTATAATTTTCAATCCTTGTGATAAATATTCACCGCCGATTTTGGTACATTAACAAGAGAAAAAAAGACTATGTTGAAAAATGAATAATCGTTGTGCAAAATAAATATTCTCCCGTCTTTTGACAATGATATCAATCAGGATTGGTATAATTGTCCCCTTCATGCTCCATAGTTTTTCAATTCCCTAGCAAATTCCAGTACCTGGAATTTGCTAGGGAATTGAAATCCTTCTTTTCACATTCTTTCAATTTTATTTCGTGGTCAGCCAGGACAGCAAAGTCCACAATTTTGCAGGTTCTCTTTTTTTTGTTGTTGATTACTATGAGGTCTGATCTTTTGACCGAGATTAGGTGATCTGTCTGTATGTCAAAGTCCCATAGGAGTTTATGTGTGTCATTCTCTAAGACAGGTGCTGGGTTGTGCATATACCATTTGTTCATATGATCAAACTTAAATTTTTTTGGACATCTCCAAGTGGATCACCTAAACCATGTTCAAATTTTAACCGTTGTATGTATTAGATCAAAACCATTACGAAGTAGGGGAGTTTGTGTCTGAGATATTTGCTCTCAGAATTGAATCTTTTTAAAGTCACGTGAACAAACTGTTGAAATATATTAAGGAAACACATCTGTAAGGCAATAAAACTGACGAAGTCGACTATAAGACGAAAATCAATTTAAAAGTAAAAGATTAATTAGTTTAACTAAGTTAAACTATAAGGAAGAGAAGGGAGGATTTTTTTCTTTCTTTTTTTTTACCCACAAGATAAACCTCAGAAGCCATGGGGCGCAACATCGTGTCAACGGCGAGCTAAACCTGATGCTGAGTGGAAGAACTCCATTGGTCAACACGCGGTATCGCATAGTTCATTCAGGAAATTACTGCTACTCATCTATAAGGGCAACGTTTATTGATGGGGTAAAAATACAACCATCGAAAGATTACCATGACACTCACTCAAACCATATGCCCAAACCGCATCGCCCTTCGCGTGAGTAAACTTGGGGCGCGTTCTGCTGAGGTTGGAGTTTTGTCCCCAGTGTTCGAAAAATCAGCTACAGAAATCAAACACAAACAAAAATAACTTAAATGTAAAAGCACAGCGCAAATAGTGACATTTAACGTTAGAACATTTAATAGAATAGGCCATCTACCGGAAGTGACAGCTTCTGCAGTAGAGCATAATATAGACATAATATGCTGACAAGAACACAGATATCATCATTGTGAATTAGAAATAAAATACCACGATTCTGGCAATGGATGGACGTTCTATCTCAGCACCTGCATGGAAAAACTGTCAATGTCATCATCGTAGGTGTACGTATGCTTCTCAGTCTTCGCGCTCTAAAATCATTTAATAGCATCGAGAAAATACAACCCAGAATGATGGTAGCTACGTTTAACGGCAACCCCAGCACAACGATCATCTCCCGCTACAGTCCAACAAATACGAATGATGAAACAGACCTCGTCAGCTTCTATAATGAGCTATACTCGCTTGTTCTTCGTATCTCTAAACACAACGTTCTAATTATTGATGGAGACATGAATGCTCAAATAGGCAAAAACGAAAGCA
This sequence comes from Sepioteuthis lessoniana, assembly GCA_963585895.1. Lineage (NCBI taxonomy): Eukaryota > Metazoa > Mollusca > Cephalopoda > Myopsida > Loliginidae > Sepioteuthis > Sepioteuthis lessoniana. The sequence goes on along the minus strand of CAUZXS010000233.1, from coordinate 216,190 downwards.
ACAAATTCAGCCAAGTTGTCTAAATTTCTGAGACGAAGCTTGATGATTTTATCATTAAGGTTTTTTTTACTATTGTCTTCATCTTTATAATTTCCACAACATTTCGGCCGATATATCCTCCGGCCTTCTTTAGGTGTTTGTCGAACTCAGGAACCTATACGGAACTTCGAACTACATCATTTATTGAATCCACGGGGGTCGTCTGTTCTGATTCCGTTAGCCATAACCGGGTACAAGTGTTAAGTATTCCTGTATTGTTTCCCGCCTGCAGTCAGGATTGAACCTGCAACCTCCAAATAATTGTCTCCGTAGAAGCTTAGGGAACCAACGCCAATAACCGTTACGCTATGTGTCCTGCTGGACAGTTCAGGGCGAATTTTTTCGCAAATAATGCAAACATACAGATAGGTTACATCTTCATAAATATGAAATGGATTAATAGCGCTTTGAATTGTGAGGCTTATTTCTCTTTTGAAGGCGTGTCTTCCGACCACCAATTGTCACAGCAAAGATACGTTTGATGCGCTTGAAGAGATATCCGGAACAATTACTCCAAATGACAAATATGAAAACTTCGTCGATGCCCAAACTGAGGCAGTAACAGAATTCGTACCAAACAAACTAGGAGCCAAACATAGAGTTCCTTGAGAAACATTAATAGTTAAGAAAAAACGAGAAAACGTGAAAACGGCATTTCAATATACTAAAAGGAATCCAATAAATGCCAACGCCTTGAAACTTACGATTTATAATGCCCGGTTATTCAACTGCCTCGAACCATGAATTGAGAAAATTCCTTGGAATAATTAAAATGGTTTTCTGAGAAACCGTTTCACAATATCCCTGATTCTGACAATCCGCCGAATCTTAGAAGAAATTCGTGCAAAAAAACTCGAGGCAACACTTTTATTCGTAGATTTCGCCAAGGTAGTTGACTCCATACACAGAAGGAAGATGGGGCAAATACTTCTAGCCTATGGTCTCCAAAAAACTGTCACAGCTACGATAATGTCCTATAAAAACACGAAAGTAAAAGTTCGCTCGCTGAATTGAGACACAGACTTCTTTGACTTTGTTGCTGATGTTCAACGGGATACATTAGCCCCATATTGATTCATAATCTGCCTAGACTGCATACTTAGAACGTCGATAGATCTAAAGAAAAAAAGTGGTTTCCCACTAAAAAAGGTAAAAGCAGACGATACCTCGCACAAAAGATTACAGACGCAAACTGCGCAGATGACATAACGCTTTAAACAAATACACCTGTCCAAGCCGAATTCTAGCTGCATCGTCTGGAACAGGCAGCAAGTTGAATTGAACTCAATGTCATTGCAGACAAAACGGAGTACATGTGTTTTAATCAAGAAAAAGACATCTCCACACTAAATCGTGGCTTTCTGAAATTTGTGGATAAGTTCAAATACCTCGGAAGCAGTGTCTCATCTACTGAAAGTGACATCAATAAGTGACATATATATATATATATATAGAGAGAGAGAGAGAGAATCTACGGTTGTTTCTTTCGTAACAGCGCTCAACATACAAGATAGTGTCTCTTGTATTATAAATTTTAAAATTCTAAAATGAAAACTGTCAGTTTCACGTTATAACGAAAATCAGGCAATAATAAAAGCTGTCGTCTGACGGTCGTAAAAACGTAAAACTGAGTCTCGAGTGATATGTATAAACTTTAAAATTTTATAATAAAAAATCTCTCTCTCTCTCTCTCTCTCTCTCTCTCTCTCTCTCTCTCTCCCTCTCTCTCTCATTATATATATATAATGAGAATTTCATTAGAAAAACTATGACCATTGTATTTAGTCTTTGTCATAAAACAGATGAAGATTAAACAATTATTACTAAGATACCCAATTTTATGAAGGCATGGGAACTTTAAAGCAATTTTTCCGTGTAGATAGTAGCATTTTTTCATTCATTTTTTTTAAAAATAAATAAATAAAAGATTTATCCCTGATGTTCACTTTGATTTAGAATGACGAAGACTATTTTCAGTATGAGAGTGAAAAGGAAGTAAGTAAACACTCATCACTTAATTGAATGTTGTTATTTACTGAGCTTTGCTTTGGCATTCTGTTTTAAGTTGCTATCATTACCTACTGTGGCTAAATTCTCATTCATCTAAATACTCAGCAGGCTCATCTCTGGTTAATTTGTTATTTACTGAGCTTGGCTTATTCTGGCTCACAAGTCTTAGGTTTCTTACTATATCAATTGTTGCTAAGTGCTCATTTACCTAAATGCTCAGCAGGCTCATCTCTGGTTAATTTGTTATTTACTGAGCTTTGCTTATTCTGGCTCACAAGTCTTAGGTTTCTTACTATATCAATTGTTGCTAAGTGCTCATTTACAAAATGCTCAGCAGGCTCATCTCTGGTTAATTTGTTATTTACTGAGCTTTGCTTATTCTGGCTCACAAGTCTTAGGTTTCTTACGATATCAATTGTTGCTAAGTGCTCATTTACCTAAATGCTCAGCAGGCTCATCTCTGGTTAATTTGTTATTTACTGAGCTTTGCTTATTCTGGCTCACAAGTCTTAGGTTTCTTACTATATCAATTGTTGCTAAGTGCTCATTTACCTAAATGCTCAGCAGGCTCATCTCTGGTTAATTTGTTATTTACTGAGCTTGGCTTATTCTGGCTCACAAGTCTTAGGTTTCTTACTATATCAATTGTTGCTAAGTGCTCATTTACCTAAATGCTCAGCAGGCTCATCTCTGGTTAATTTGTTATTTACTGAGCTTTGCTTATTCTGGCTCACAAGTCTTAGGTTTCTTACTATATCAATTGTTGCTAAGTGCTCATTTACAAAATGCTCAGCAGGCTCATCTCTGGTTAATTTGTTATTTACTGAGCTTTGCTTATTCTGGCTCACAAGTCTTAGGTTTCTTACGATATCAATTGTTGCTAAGTGCTCATTTACCTAAATGCTCAGCAGGCTCATCTCTGGTTAATTTGTTATTTACTGAGCTTTGCTTATTCTGGCTCACAAGTCTTAGGTTTCTTACTATATCAATTGTTGCTAAGTGCTCATTTACCTAAATGCTCAGCAGGCTCATCTCTGGTTAATTTGTTATTTACTGAGCTTTGCTTATTCTGGCTCACAAGTCTTAGGTTTCTTACTATATCAATTGTTGCTAAGTGCTCATTTACAAAATGCTCAGCAGGCTCATCTCTGGTTAATTTGTTATTTACTGAGCTTTGCTTATTCTGGCTCACAAGTCTTAGGTTTCTTACTATATCAATTGTTGCTAAGTGCTCATCCGTCTATGTACGCACTGGGCGCAGACTAAACTTGATATTATTTGGCATGAACCGTTAAATTGCAGAATGAATTGTTCATTAATCTACTCATTCATTGAACCTAACTTATTTTGGCGCAAGGCCAGAATCATTGTGCTTTCAGTTACATTCGAACTCACATACTACCTAATTTGTTAACCTCTTCCATATACATTGATACTTACATATCAATTTCGTATACTAAACATAACAATATGGGACGAGATATTAATAATACTATCTCTATCTTATAACAATTGTAACGTTTGCTTATAAATTTCCCGGGGGTGTCCTCATGGTGTAATGGTTAAAGCGATGGACTGCGGAATCGTAGTACGCGAGTTCGTACTCCAGTCGCGCTATTACGTTCACTTTCGGGCAAATACCCATGGGAAAGGTATAAACACCCTTATCCTCCCAGCTATGGGTTAAATAGTACCACTACTGTTCTTCTTGGAGAATGGCTTTGGCATTAAATAACCTACAAAGGTTGATATGCCATTAAACAAAGAAACCGAAACCGAAACCTTATAAATTTCCTATACTCAAAATTAACAAATGTCATCTGACGGAAGTGATATCTATGTATGTAAACGTGAAAAACCACAAAACTATGTCTACCAATTCATGGCTAACATAAGTATATGTGCATTTTGATTATCTTCATTTTTTGGATTTACCATTGTCAATCATTTTTACCAATATTATTCGAACTTATCTATATTACATAGAACTTTTAAGATGGATAGAAATGTTTAAAAGTTGGATAGCATGGAGGAGGAACAATCAGGACAAAAAATATAAACGAGTATCTCTTAAAGTTATCTCTTAAAGTTCCACTCTCATTAAGAGTATTTCTCTTAACAACTCCTCAGGAATTTTTTACTGAAAAATATAAATTTAATAAGATATTAATATTATAAAAGATATAACTAGTAAGTATTTTTATCTGGATTTATCAATGATAACTATTACGGCTCATAATGATTGTTTCAGCGTTATCTTTTAATTGATAAAAGACATAAAACTTCAAAAGAAAAATAATAGATTAATTGTCTTAGAAAGATATTATTCCCGTTTGAATAAAAATTAGTCATCAAGTACAGGGATACGGCTACTTACCTCACATCTCAAAAACCATCCAAGTTAGATAAACAAAATATGCGGGGAACTACTGGAGAAGCAAGGACTGAGTCATAAGTCACTTTCTCTTATGGACTCCTACACATGGACACACTGGTGTTGGCCAACCAGCAAGGACTTTCGTACATCCGCTCTGAGCAGACACTGGATGCAGTCTAGAAGACCTGCCAAATTTTGAAAGTTCGTTTGTGAAGACGAATATATGATGGTCACTTGTTGAATTAAATTGACCCTTGCTACCGAGGGGAGAGGTCGGTAAATCCTGTGATGGACAGTGGAACTTTTTTCTTTTTATTTGTCTTCTTCCTTTCTTTATAATCTTGTCGATATGGGTCCTTACCCGGAACTAATTCCGGATTTAGCAAAATTGGTATGAATCAAAAGCTTATCCTATGTACATTAACATATCAAATGCCTCCCTGTATAAGGTTGAGCAAAGATTTGACAGATTAAATAAGGGGGGATGTTTTCTGGAATTTTTCGAAAAATACGCAAAAATGAAACTCGTGTATTGAGCTGAAATCTTTATAACTTAATAAATTGATTGGATTTCTTTCTGATATTTGCATGATAGTCAACAAACTATTGACATCACCAATTTTTTTGCTAATTTTATTATTTTCTATAATCAATATCAATGCTTTCTGCAATCAGCTTGTTTTTTAACTTTTTTTTTATTCTATTGTTTGTCATGAATTAATGATATCAGTATTTTAAATTAACTTGATATCCGATGATTAAGGGTGAAATACTATCTGTATATCTATTTTATCTAATGTATGACATATATCTACCCTTTCTATGTTCATATAGAGGTAAAATATGATAATGAAAGTATATCGAGATGTAATTGTAATTACTAAAAGTTAGAAACATCTATTCTTATACTTATATCCAATGGTAAGTATGGAAGAAATATTTCTTTTTTTTTTTATTAGTATCTTCAATAAAGAACATTTTATTTATGATTATGAGAAAACAGACTCCCTTGTAGGTGAAGTAATAAGTAAGAATTTTCACTTTTTTGTAGGTGTAATCATTGATTTGTATCATTAAATGTTTTATTTTAAGATTAAATTTTGCTATTCAATATAATGAAGGAAGAGCTATACTTCTCACAGAATTCGACGAAAATGTTCATATGGCCATATTTCATTTTGATTTTATAATTACTAGAATATAAAGCAATCTATACTTGAATCAGATGATGCAGAGGGTGGTGATTTTTGTTGTAGACCAAAAATATTGCTCCTGTCATGAGCTCGAGAAAACGATTATTTAGCCACTCCCTTTTAGAGGTCAAGTGGTTTCTGGCTTGACGTCTAAAATCCATTATAAGAGTGAATCCTGACTAAGACAATTTTGCACCTGCTCTCTGAAAGGATGTCTCTTTAAAGGTCATCACGTATACCTACCTGATCTATTATCAACCGACAGTAACACGAGGTCAATTTATTAACCTCTGGTCATTGCTGTCCACTACGAGTAGGGGTTGAGTATAAGCAAAGAATGCCGGAAATTGAAAGAATTTGAAGCTTAACTCACAAACTATGTACTTTGAAAAGCTTTGCTAAGTTAAGTTTAAGGGGTAATAAATAAATATATATATATATATATATATATATATATATATATATATATATATATATATATATTAAAAAACAACAACAATCGGTCACATTAGAATAACAAATGTATTTCCATCCTGTTAAAAGCATTGATAAAAATCAATGCTCTAAAAAGATTAACAGGACTTCATCAGACAAAATACGAAATGGAAATAAAATAAATTTTACACATTTACAACCAGACAAAAATGCGTAAAATTTATTTTATTTCCATTTCGTATTTGACCAGATGAAGTCCTGTAAATTTTTTAGAGCATAAATTTATATCAACGCTTTTAACAGGATGGAAATAAATTTATTATCCTAATGTGACTGATTGTTGTTGTTTTTTTTGTTTTTGTTTTTGGAAAGAAAATTACTTGCTCTGTGAATTTTATTTACATTAAGCTCTTTACCAGGAATATTTGAATTTAATATTCTATTTTTGAATATTTTTTAATTCGTCTTGATTGAAATTATTCCCTATTCCAGATTTACTGGATTGAATAATATATATATATATATATATATATATATATATATATATATATATATATATATATATATATATATAAGAAAGACATGTATATATATATATATATATATATATATATATATATATATATATATATAAGAAAGACAAGTATATATATATATACATATATATATATATATATATACATATATATATATATATATATATATAAAAGAAAAACATATATATATATATATATATATATATATAAATATATATATATATATATATATATATATATATATATATATATATATATATATATATATATATATAAGAAAGACACGGTTAACATGAGCAAAATATCAAAAGCTTACTTTGAAAATTATTTGTATTTACCTAATTAAAGGATACAACACAAGTTCGATTTTTAAGCGAAATATAACTGCTTTGCATTCAGCGTTTTTCTTCTCATTAACTCGTTGCTTAACTAATCCTAAATATTCCAGTCTGCCCTATTATTTATGTGAGAATGGGAGAACTGTTGAGTTCATACCTTTCAGAACGGAATATCTGTACTTGCAAATAAATATGGTTTTAGTCTATGAACTCAAAATTTGAAAAAAAAAATTACATTCTTTTTTTAAAGGCGTGATTTAAAGTTTTAAAAATGTCATAAGGATTTTCATTGGTTTTACTAGAAAAATAATCGCCCAAATTACAAAAAAAAAAAAAAAGTTAGAGAAAATTTGTTCCGTAACATACAATCGAACAGTTTAAAAGTCGATGTTTAATTTTATCAGGAAATCTACCAAAATAAACATCTGACAAAGATGATTATACGTAATTTATTTTTGCCTTTTAGTAAAAAGTAGACTTGGCGGCCGTAGTCAAGGGTTACCCAAAGACTCTCTTTTTAATAGCTACAACACCAAGGTATTCGCCAATGTTCCGGGAGACAGAGGTTCAATCCCAGGTCGAGTCATACCAAAGACTTTTAAAAAATGGTACTTGATACCTCCTTGCTTAACACTCGGCATTATAAGGTACATATCAAGGATAGAGTGGAGCAATCCAGAGAAAGGAGTAGAGCCCTCCCCTATACCTCGGTGTAGTAGCTATTGAAAAGGGAGCCCTAGGGTCACCCTCAACTACAGTCGCCAACAACTACACCAAGGTGTAGGGAGAGGACACTACTCCATTCTCTGGATTGCTCCACTTGAACCTTACCTTATAATGCTGAGTATTAAGCAAGGTAGTTTCAATTACCATTTTTTGAGTCTTTGGTATGACTCGACCTGGGATTGAACCCTGGTTAACTCGGTAGAAAGGTCCCCTTGCACTTCATTTACAAACTGTATAAGTTTCTTTATCCAGCATTCCCAAGAATTTACGCAAAAGATCAAAAGGTTTCAGGTGTTTCCTCTTGTAAACAAACCTTTAGAAGAATAAATTTACAGTTCTTAGGAAATCACAAAAGTAGATAATTGTTTTTATTAAATGTAGATAATTAATTGTAAATATAAAAGTTTTCAAAACAAATTAGTTAAGTAAAATTTTATAAACATGTTAAGCTGATGTTAGTTATCTATTTTATGGTAAAACACTATATACCAATTATATCAATTATATTAATTGATAAAATAGATTGAATATAAATAATAACAACACTATATGCCTATTAACATAATTAATAAAATAGATTATAAATAATAAAATCACTATATACCAATTAATATAAAATAAATGTAAAATAAATAGAAAATAAATAATAAAAACACAATATACCAATTATACCAATTAATATAATTAATAGAATAAATAGAATATAAATAATAAAAACACTATATACCAATTATAAATAATAAAAACACAATATACCAATTATACAAATTATGCCAATTAATATAATTAATAATATATATAGAATATAAATAATAAAAACAATATATAGCAACGAAACCAATTAGTATAATTAATAAAATAGATAGAATATAATAAAAACACTATATACCAATTATTACAATTAATAAATTAGAATAAAAATAATGAGAACTATATATACCAATTATAAATAATAAAAACACAATATACCAATTATACCAATTAATATATATAATGAAATAAATAGAATATAATGAAAACACTATATACCAATTATACCAATTAGTATAATTAATAAAACTGATAGAATATAATAAAAACACTATATACCAATTATTACAATTAATAAAATAGAATATAAATAATAAAAACACAATACACCAATTGTACCAATTAGTATAATTAATAAAACTGATAGAATATAATAAAAACTCTATATACCAATTATTACAATTAATAAAATAGAATATAAATAATAAAAACACAATATACCAATTATACCAATTAGTATAATTAATAAAACTGATAGAATATAATAAAAATACTATATACCAATTATTATAATTAATAAAATAGAATATAAATAATAAAAACACAATATACCAATTATACCAATTATACTAATTAATATAATTAATAAATAGATAGATTATAATTAATGAAAATGAATAAATGAACATTTCCAATCAAATCTATGAAAAAAATTCTTAGAATTTTGAAAATGATGTTAGTTCTCTTCGAATGTTAAGCTTCATACTTAGTTATGTCCCTTGTTAACCCTGCCTACCTTGTGATTACTTAACGTTTTATTGACATAAGAAGTTATTTACTTTTATGGAGCAAAACCCCAAATAATCTTGGTTAAAATCTTTTCATAGATTACCCTGGAAATTCATGATTGTTTGGTTAAAATTGGGTGAAAAAACTTATCCTTTATTGGTTATTTTGATGCGCACAGTTCCTCGCAGTCATAGTAATGACCCAAGTGTGTTGCGATTTTATGCAACCAGAATTATGACGATAAAAGAAAATGTTATTGAAATATGAATTCCAATAAATAAACGGACAGTAAAATAAGCTTCATTCGTTTTCTTTTAACATTTAGCTGTTATAATATTTAACAACCCCTCCGCTCGGGCAGGATACGACACAAAGTCATTTTTTTAAGCGGAGTTTAACAGGTTTGAATTCAGTGTTTTCCTTCTACTAGACTAGTTGCCTCACCAAGGCTGTAGAACCTAGTCTGCCCTATTATTTACCCATAGCTGGAGGGAGAATAATAGGATTTATACCTTTCCCAAGGGTATTAGTGCTATGTGAAATGCAATCAGTCGACGTGTCCATTTCCTACGACGATAACTATTACACCACGGGTACCTCCATTAAAATAGAAATGTTTTTCACAATTAAACATTCAGCTGTTATAAGCGTTATCCTATTCCACAGATAATATTTATATGCACTCAATAGTTAAATATAGCAGAACGTTGTAAGAAAAAGAAACTAACATACGACTACAAGATTTGCAGTTAGTGATATTTATTAAATAGAAAAGGCATCATATGACTCGAGATTATGAAAAAAATCATTGAAAGCAGAAACCTTAGTAAGTGAATACAAAAGTATGTGTACAGTGTATATGAGTGTGTTTAATTGTGTTTGTGTATATGTGTGTCTTCATGCATATTTTGTATTATGCATATTTTATATTATTCATATTTTGTAGAGTATGAGTATCTGCACGGACATTTTTTGTATGCGTATGTGAGTCAAAATTCATATCTTGTAGGTGTATATATATGTGTGTGTCTGCATGCACATTTTGTTGCATGCGTGTATCTTATGGCACATTCCGGAATGTTTATAAGTATGAGTGTGTCTGAATGCATATTTTGTTATATGCGTCTACATCGACATTACGTTGTATATATGCACATTTTATATGTATATCTGTGTCTAAATGCACATTTTATTCTATGCATATGAATGTATAAATGTCCACTTGGTTGTGTGTCAGTGAGTGAATGAATGCCCAATTTTGTATGACTGTGTGTGTCCATGTACATTTAGTTGTGTGTCTACGTGGGTCCGAATGCACATTTTGATGTATGTCTACGTTTATCTAAATGCACATTTGGTTGTGTGTCTATACGTGTTCGAATACACATTTTGTTGTATGTCTACACGTGTCATTTTTATATGTCTACATGTGTCATTTTTATATGTTTGCATGTGTCATTTTTATATATCTACATGTGTCATTTTTATATATCTACATGTGTCATTTTTATATGTCTACATGTGTCATTTTTATATGTCTACATGTGTCATTTTTTTATATGCATAAGCGCATGACAGTCCATTTTACTTGTATGTCAATGAGAGTATGAAGGCACATTTTGTTAAATGTGTGTGTGCATGTACATGTGATTATATAACTATGCGTCTCGAATACACATTTTGTTTATATCTGTGTGTGTAAATGTATATTTTCTTATATACACATGTGTGCTTTGATAGATATTTGGCTGTATGTTAATGTGTCTAATTTCACGTTTTGTATGCGTATATGTGTCTGCATATACATTAAGCTTAATGTGGTTGGTTGGTTGGTTGGTTGGTTGGTTGGTCGAGTTTTATGGCATATCAACCTTTGAAGGTCATTTAACGTCAAATCCATTTTCATGAAAATAGTTCTTTTTCAAACAATTCAGTTTAGCATAAGTACGCAGTTTAAATGTAAGTACAGTTTAATTGTGAAAAACATTTCTATTTCAAGCTTTTCAGGTCAATCAAACAGTTCTAATTCAGCTAATTCAGTTTAGTGTAAATACAGATTTTGTCTACACAATTAAATGTTAAAACAGTTCTATATTAAACAATTCAATGTCAAAAACAGTTCCATTTCAAACAATCCAGTTTAGCATAAGCACGCAGTTTAAATGTAAGTACGGTTTAATTGCCAAAAACATTTCTATTTTAAGCTATTCAGTTTAGTCAAACAATTCAATTTAGCATAAGTATACCGTTAGTTCTATTTAACCCATAAGTGCAGTCGGTGTATTCTGTAGCCCCAGTCAGCTGGGGCTGTTGAATACACCAACTGCTTTTCTGCAGAGGAGTAAGACCTCCCACCAATGAGTGTCATGAATATGACATTAAACAATCTGATGGTGAGGTTCCAGTAATGCTGGAGCTTTGGGGAATGCGGAGTAACTCTTTATTGCTATCGTTCGCAGGTCCACTCTGGCCCGGAGTGGCAGCACCTGATAGAGCCCTATCTATGGATCAAATAGAACTAAACTGTCTACTTATGCTAAATTGAATTGTTTGAAATAAAACTGTCTTTGACATTGAAACTGCGTAATTATGCTAAACTGAACTGTTTGAAATAGAACTGTTTTTTTTAAATAGAACTAAACTGTGTACTTATGCTAAACTGAATTGTTTGAAATAGAACTGTTTTGAAATTTTATTGAACTGTTTTAACATTTAATTATTTGTAAAAAAAACTATACTTACGCTAAACTCAATTGTTTGAAATGCACTTCGGTGTAAAATGACCTGAAAAGGGTTGATACGCCGTAAAACAAAACAACTCTACAACCAAGCAATATTATGTAGAATGCATAAGTGTGTCTGAATGCACATTTTCTTGCATGCGTGTGTGTGTCTGAATACACGTTATGTTGAATGTGTAAGTGTGCTTGCATGTACATTTTGTTGTATGTGTGTCTGAATACTCATTATTTTCAATGTACAAGTGTGTCTGAATACACATTTTGTCAAACGTGAATGAGTCATTGGATACACATTTTGTTCAATGAGTAGTAGTATCTTAATATATATTTTGTAAAACGTGTATGTGTGTCTGCTAGATTATTTTGTTTACTGTCTTCACAATTATATTAGATATCGTGATGACTGAAGCCGTATTTGTTCAGTTAAATATGAATAGGGAAACGTTATTTTTTAAATAGTTCTCATAGCATTCCAGTGAGTTCTCCATTGGCTGAAGCATCTTCATACTTCTCATATGGTTTCAGTCTGCGTCTTCGTATTTCTCTTAATGTCCTCTATATCCTCAAATCTTGGAAATTTACTTCAAGAAAAAAGAAAAGTTTCTCAGAGCTATGTCTGGTAAATTTTGAGAATGTTTCACTTGCACAGTCCTATGTTTCGCCACAACCCACTGATAAAAAAAATATAGAGACGCTTCATTTTTTTAGCTGTTTAGATGATTATTATCTTATCCTATTTACCAACCCCTCCGCTCGGGCAGGATATGACAAAAGGTCAATTTTTAAGCGGAGTTTAACGGGTTTGAATTCAGAGTTTTCCTTCTCCTAGACTAGTTGCCTAACCAAGGCTGAAGAACCTAGTCTGCCCTACTATTTACTCATAGCTGGAGGGAGAATAATTGGATTCATACCTTTCCCAAGGGTATTAGTGCTATGTGAAATGCAATCAGTCTCGTCCAGGATTTGAACTCGTGTCGCCGTCTCCATTTCCTACGACGATAACCATTAGATGACTTTTATCAATTTATTATAAAAATTTGCTCAACAAATTACACTTCATTTAAGTTTTATTCAGACTTATATTATAAAGAATGAACCATATATCATATATTTCAAGAGTAGATACTTTTTAAAAGAGAAAAAATAAAACAGGCGCATATGTAAATATTCGTAAGAGAAATCTTGTAATTTGTGGTTTCAACAAACAAGCAAGTCATAGAGTTTGGTATATTTAGAGAAAATCTTTGCTGGATACCGGAGAAATCCAATGGAAAGGATATTCCAGAATGCCTATTTTACAAGTGGAAACCAAGCAAAGATTCAAACCCCTTCGTAGGCTTTATTGCAAGGGTTCAAACCCTTTTAAAAATGTTTAAAATTCAAGATATTACATAGAAAAAAGATGTTTTCTTCAGAAATTCAACCTAATATAAATGGGAATCAGTAACTGTTTGTTTGTTTGTTTGTATTTTATGGCATACCAACCTTTGTAGGTTATTTAATGCCGAATCCATTTTATACAAATAAACAATTCTATTTTAAACAATTCTATTTAGCATAAGTACACAGTTTAATAGTCAAAAACATTTCTATTTCAAGCAATTCAGTTTAGTCAAACAGTTCTAATTCAAACAATTTAGTTTAGTATAAGTATAGTTTTTGTTTACACACAGTTAAATGTCAAAACACTTCTATTTCGAACAATTCAGTTTATCATAGTACTGTTTTAATGCCAAAAACAGTTCTATTTCAGTTTAGCATAAGTACGCAGTTTAGATGTCAAAACAATTCTATTGCAAGCAATTCACTTTAGTATAAGGATACAGTTAAGTTTTATTTGACCCATAGATAGGAACCTATTAGGTGCTACCACTCCAGTCCAGAATTGACCTTGGAGCGATGGCAATGAAGGGATACGCTGCATTCCCCAAAGCTCCAGCATTACTGGAACCTCATCATCAGATTGTTTAGTATCACAACCAGGTTACTTGTGGAAGAGGGTACTCCTCTGTAGAGATGCAGTCGGTATATTCAATGACCCTAGCCGACTGGGCAACAGTAATTGTTGTAAGTTATTAAAATAGATCATTTTTTGTTCATTAGAAAAAATTTTATTAAAGATATATCTATCATGTAAAATAAATGGTTTTTTTTTCTTTCATCATAATTTTTAAACACAGAATATCCATATACATTGGAGTCTTAAAGAAATTGTTTACAGAGAATGAAAAGAAATTGTGGCAAAGATCGTAGATGAAAAATTCATTAAGATTTTCAGTCAATTCATTACTTTTCTTTAAAAAAAAAATTTTAAAGAAAAGAATGATATTCCCTAAGTAACTAACTAATATTACTAATAGAAAGTGAAAACTAATCAAGCATCCATTTTGTCTTTTACAGGGTGTATAGTGTTAAACGTTACAAAGTATGTTGTCCTGCTGAATCAAGCCATACATACAACTCCAAATACATCTCTTTTAACTTCTCTCCACCCGCTATGGACCAACTTTAGCTTTTAGCCTAAGGCAACCAAAGTAAAAGGAAAAATCTGAATTTAAACCATCTTAATTCTGCTTAAAAAAAATGACCTTGTGTCACATTCTGATCGTGTGTTGGGGGGTTGGATTAATACATACACAGAAAAACTGAAAATTGACCACATGCTAATGTGTATCAGTAAATCAGTAAACTTATTGGCTGGATTGGCTAAATTTTGATCTGAAATTTTCACTGTATAATGATTGATCTATGTTATCAATTGAAAATCATGGAGTTGAGTGCGTTCAATAGGAAGGAGACAATGTTTTGAATTAGATATTTATGAAAAATAAATTCTGCTTTCTTTACCTTATTATTTATACAGGTTAATTTAATGTACTACATAAGTATCATTTCTGAACAATTTTAGACACTTCATATTTGTATAAATTTGGGTTTCATAGAAATTGTAGGCAGGAAATGAAAAGAAGGCCTGGCAAAGAATTATTATGTAAGAAGTATAAAGATTCTAGTGATAAAATATCAGAGAATGTATAAAATGCTCTTCTATATTCCTATTAAGGAATTGGGACTTGATTCACTCTTTCATCATGAGTATTGTATAATTTTTGGCTTTGTTACTAAAAATAATTGCCATTTTAAGTGGATTTGTTTATTGTCATTTTTATTAATAACATTGCAATTCACGTAAAATATTCCAGTTCCAAATGAGAGTTATCTATAAAATCATTTTTTTAAAAATGACAGATTTAAGAAACATCTACAAAGAGAAAAAGATTCAATCGTAAAATGGGTCGAATGAAATAGTAAGCTAACAACTTAGATAGATAGATAGATAGATAGATAGACTGAGATAAATATGAAAATAGATAGATAGATAGATAGATAGATAGATAGATAGATTGGAATTCAAAATGTACTTTAATGTGTTACACAAAATGTCTTCTTTTTTTTTGGGGGGGACGTCTTCTGTCACTTCCCTCTTTCTTTTGTGAAGTTATTTTTTATCATGATTCTAAACGAAAAGAATTAACTTGGCGTAGCGAAACTTTGCATAGAAGACTTTTTTTCTTAAATCGCAAAGTTAACATTAGTAATTGTGGAAAAAAAAAGTCAAAACGTTAGGAAGAAAAGCGTCAAAATCCAGACGAATCTTCTCCAAGAATTAGAAATTCTTGAACAAATTTCAGTGAAAAAGCTGGATAAAATTATGGAAAACAAACAAGAAAATATTTAAAATTTTGAAGCTAAAAAAAGGTTGTACTGAAAAATCTTCTAACGAAAATATTTGTTTTCCATTTTTTACCTCAATTTCTTCTCATTACCTTCCTGTAGTTTTTACT
Organism: Sepioteuthis lessoniana; assembly: GCA_963585895.1. NCBI lineage: Eukaryota > Metazoa > Mollusca > Cephalopoda > Myopsida > Loliginidae > Sepioteuthis > Sepioteuthis lessoniana. The sequence goes on along the minus strand of CAUZXS010000233.1, from coordinate 200,414 downwards.
TTCCTCTCTCTTTTCTTAGATTTTCTTTTTAATTATCTTTTTTATTTCATTCCTTATTCCCCCCCCCTCTCTCTCTCTCTCTCTCTCTCTCTCTCTCTCTCTCTCTCCATTCTTTTCTTATTCCGCTAATTCAATCTTTCTTAATTTTAACTCACAATTCTTATTTGTTATTTTTTAAATATTTTAGTTATATTTTTTTACTGATAAATCTCTCTCTCTCTCTCTCTCTCTCTCTCTCTCTCTTTCTCTCTCACTCTCTCTCTCTCTCTCTCGCTCTCTTTCTCTCTCTCACACACACACACACACACACACACGAAAGAACTCTCAAAATTAGTTTTCCAAATTCTATTTTAACCCATTCTGTCTTTCTCCTGTCTTCTGTAACTCAAAAAAGAAAAATTATTCCATATTTTG